>JAKOGI010002379.1:0-57500 GCA_029747015.1 Carnegiea gigantea
TTATAAGACCAAAAGGCCTGATAAGAGACTCATATAACCCATAATATATGATGTATGCCATCTTTGGCTGATCCCACAATACTATGCAAACTTGATAGCATCTACTCGATATGTTGAGCATGGTGAAATGATTTACATCTCTAAGTTGATAAAAGACATCATTGATGTAGAGAAAGGGATGCTCGTTCATGACACTGATCTTATTGAGTATCTAATATTCTATACATAGTTGAAGTGACCTATCATACTTTGTTTGGAATGAAATTATAGCATCTTAAGGGGACCTGGAGGGAAGATATATACATTAAGTAACTCCTTCAACTATCTCCTTAGCTCTTTGAGCTTTGGAGCTGCTAAACATTGGGCTTAAGTGGGTAGCTTGGCTCCCACCTCCAACTTAATAGTATAGTCTATTTCTCTCCTTGAATGATGCCTTTTGGTAGACTTGGCAGGCATGCTGCCTTTGTACTATTCTTGCAGCTCTTGGATAGAATTTCATAATTGCTTACTAGCATCCTTAGTCCCGTCATCTATCCTGGAGGTGGCTATTAAGGCAAGATCCTTCTTAGCCCCTTTATACAATTGAAGAGCATAGAGGATCTTACATTTATTGATCTCCTCCTTCGAGGAGACAACACAAGGTTGCCTAATCTCCATGATGCACATTGTATTAGTTAATGACACTAACTAGGCCTTCATCATATTAAGGAAGTCAATCCCTGAATAGAGTTTTTTATCCTCTAAGGGAGTGATGGTAATGTCAGCCTTACCTCATCAATGGCCAATCTGCATCTCGGTGCCTCAAGCAATTCCATTGATCAAAAGAATCCTTACATTGACTCACTTCACATAGCCCCTTTTCTTTGTGTGTGCTAGGCCTATCTCATTGGTGAAGCTCTTAGGTTATGTATACCATGTCAGAACTTGTGTCCAACAATACTAGTAAGGGCTTGGCTTTGATGATTGTCTCTACATACATGCATCTATGAGGTTGCATTATCAATTTGCCTTGATTGGTATTGAAGTCATAGAAGTAATCCTCTTCTCCTTATCTTACCTCTTGTCCTATGTCAAATGGTGAGGCTTAATCACAAAGTAAATCATGTGATCTTGCACTTGAAAGATTCATTCTTCTTTGCTTTCTCCCTCACCCTTTGACAACCTGTACATTTTAGGAGATTTATCCCATTCCCGTTCCTTTGCCATTGTGACATTACCTTTTGTTTTATCCTCAAGAGGACTTAAACTCGTATAGGGGCTTAGTGATAACAATTATAAATATAATTTTTTTCATCCCACACTTCTTGAGCTTTACATTAGCCTTACCACATAGCCCATTAAGGAAGAAAAACAGGTGCCTTATCCCTAAGGCATGTGATCTCCAAGAGTGGCTCTTAAAACGCTTTCACATGGTCTTTAATGTGATCCTCATAATGTTAAAGGCAACAGAGCTTAGTTTTAGCTTCATGCATAGCATCCTTAACACATAAAATTTTCACTTAAGGTATTCCTTAAATGCCTCCTATGTCTTGATAGCACTAAAGCCCTTTTAACATCGTTACATCTATGATGTCATTGATGAATGTTATATTTGCATGGATTATTTAAGTGTTTGGGAATCATTCTATGGGATTAATAAGCTTAATTGGACGATTTATGCCCCTAGTTCTATAATTATGCTTGAGTTTCTCTTGTTTTGAGTATGGATAGAATTTCACTTTTTTTCCAAAGTTATATCAGCAGAATAATAATTTTGAGGGCTTACGAATTAAAGAAAGTAGCAAAAGAGCCCAAAGCACCCAACATAGACATATCGTGGCTAGAACCACTATCTAAGACGTTCTAGAACAACCTAGGAAAAAGGTAAAAAAAAGAAGTCGAGCTAAGGCCACCATGAATAGGATGTGGTGGAAGCCATAGTTGTGTTGGTCCCCATGGTCATGTCGTGTTGGCTCCTTTGACCTGTGGTTACTTACTTTCTTCACGGCTGTTACTTTTAAGCGTCTTTGACATTTAGCTATTGTATTTTCCACAATACAGGCCTGTTTTCAGCCTCATTCTTCATCCATTCCACCATCTAGTCAGGTTTTAGACTCTGCTTTAGAGTGAAGGAGAGAAAGTTAAAGAAGAAGATTAACTAGGAAGTAGGATCGGGTTTGCAATCGATAGATTTAAGCATGCATTTGGCTAATGAAATTCTTCTCTTTCTTCTTCTTATTTCTCATTTTAGTGCAATTGGATGATTAATTTCATCATTTTTTGGTAGATTTTCATAGATGGGATTATTTCGGAATAATTGATGTATTTGCTTTAAGTATTTACATTCCAATCTTTTAGTTTAGGTTTATTTTAAGTTTCATATAATTACAGGCATGTTGATTAGCCATCTACTTTGTTGATTTTTGATGTTAGGTGAAGCACTAAAAGGTGAAGCTATACATTGGAAAATTAGAATAGAACTTCTCTGCATCAACTCTTAAGAAAGATTCATTAATGAGTCCAGATTGATTATCATTTTTTAAACTAAGTAATGGTACTTTGATTATCCTTTTTAGAATTGAGTTGGCTTAGATTAATTGATATGCAATGTGCTTGAGCGGTTTATCATATGGTGAAGCACATTCCTGTATGTTTATTCGTATTCAAATTAGTTCCAGTTGTTTTCTTATGTTAGTTATTTTTATCAATTCCATGTTTTTACTCACTTAGTGTATCTTAAGAGGATACATCGTGGTAGATTGAAATAGCTAGTACACATGGAAGAAGACCTTGATTACTAAAACGCTACAGTGCATTTATGGCCCAATGGAGATTTTAGTGTAGGGACTAGTGCCAAATATTAGGCTTCTCGGATAGGTTTTACTAAGCATTTTATTAACCCTTGAAAAATAACCCAAAAAAATTAAAAATTAAAAAATTCTGAAAAAATGGCAATTTTTCATTCCCTAATTTGAGCATGAATTATTGTCTTGGTGTTGTCAGCATTTGCACACTTTTCTTGTTTAATTTTGTTGTTGTGTGGTAAATGGGAAATTTCGAACATTATTGATGAGGGTGTAAATGGTGAAACTCAAGCACTTTCAGAGTATTGGGGTCTTCATTATAAAAGCATTGATAAAGCATGACATTTGCTTGAAGAGCTTGCTTAGGATTCATTTGAATTTGAGAAAACTTGTCGTGTTTTTTTGTGTTCTTTCCAATATCCTTGTAAATTCTATGCTCAATCTTATTATGCTTCTTTTTACAGTGATAAGTGGAACTCTTCTCATCGAGATATAAATATATGTCATCATTATGCAATATATCCTGAATTTGACTTTGCATCAACCACAGACAACACTGATATTATTTAATCCTCACCTGCTTCATCCTATCCTCTAGCTTATAGCACAGGACTCGAGGAAGATGAGCCTTATGGATTGTTTCTAGGTTGATGTTGTTGCATGTTCTAGTCCGAAGATACTTTTGATGAGGTACATGGGCAATTGCAACTCCTTAGAAGGGGTCATATGATGTGTTTGTGCATAGGAGTTCTTAGCCTAGGTTTTGATAGATTTTCCCCCATCCCCTTGATCATTCACGTACTTCCCTTATTTGTTAACTACCCTCTCCTTCCTTTGAGTATTATTATGATGTGCCCCTTGATAATCCTATGTTTTGTGATGCTATCATTGATTAGGGCTATGTTGATAGTGTGTTTAATATGCTTAGTGGAAAAACTGATGATTATGTGTCCCTAGATTTTCAGAGCTAGGATTTCTTTGGAACAATTGATGTATTTGCTTTGAGTGTTTGTATTTCAAACTTTTAATTTAGATTGATTTTAAGTTTCATCTAATTTTAGAGTTTTCATTTATAAGCATGTTGATTGGCCTTCTATTTGGTTGCTTTTTGATGTTGGTGAAGCACTGAAATGTGAAGCTTTACATTTGAAAATTAGAATCGCACTTTTTTGTGTGGAATCTAGAGAAAGATTCGCCATTCGAGAAGGATTATATCATAATCCTTTTCCTCAGTGAGTATAGATTGATTATCATTTTTCAAACTGAGTAGTGATACTTTGTTTTGTGATGTGCCCCTTGATAATCCTATGTTTTGTGATCCTAGCGCTAATTGGGGCTATGTTGACAGTGTGTTTAATATGCTTGGTGGAAAAGCTTATAATTATGTGTCTCTAGATTTTCAGAGCTAGGATTTCTTTGGACCAATTGATGTGGTCTTTTAATTGAGATTGATTATTAGTTTCATCTAATTTTTGAGTTTTCATTTATAAGTATGCTGATTGGCCATCTATTTGGTTGATTTTTGATGTTGGGTGAAGTATTGAAATGTGAAGCTTTACATTTGAAAACTAGATTTGGACTTTTTTGTGTGGACTCTTGAGAAAGATTCTCTATTTGAGAAGGATTGTATGATAATCCTTTTCCTTGGTATTGATTGATTATCATTTTTTAAACTGAGTAATGATACTTTGATTATCATTTTTAAATTAAGCCGACTTAGATTGATTGATATGCAATGTGCTTGAATGGTTTATCATGTTGTGAAGCGTATTCCTGAATGTTTCTTCGCATTCAAATTAGCTCTAGTTGTTTTCTTATGCTGGTTATTTTTATCAATTCGACGTTTTTACTCACTTCGCCTATCTTAAGAGGATATATCCTGGTAGATTGACATAGCTAGTCCGTGTGGGACATGACCTTGATTACTAAAATGCCACAGTGTGCTTATGCCCCGATCAAGATTTTAGTGCAGTTGTCAGGGACTTGTGTCAAATACTAGCCTTTTGGGATAGGTTTTACTAAGCATTTTGTTATCCCCTTAAAAATAACCCGAAAAATTAAAAATTAAAAAATTCTGAAAATGGCAGTTTTTCATTCCCCGATTTGAGCATGAATTGTTGTAGTGGATTTTTATCATTTGCATGCTTTTCTTGTTCAATTTGGTTATTGTGTAGGTACGTGGAAAATTTCGAACATTATTGATTAGGGTATAAATGGTGAATCTTAAGCACTTTTGGAGTATTGGGGTCTTCATTGTAAAAGCTTTGATAAAGCATGACATTTGCTTGACTGACTTGCTTGGCATTTATTTGAATTTGAGGAGACTAGTCATGTTTTTGTATATTCTTTCCCTGATCCTTATAAATTCTATACTAGTTCTTATTATGCTTCGTTTTAGTGTGACAAGTGGAACTCTTATAATCGCGCTATAAATTCGTGTCCTCATTATGCAATCTATCCTGAATTAGACTTTGCATCAATCACGGACAACACTGATATTATTGAAAGCCTAGCCAATTGATCCTTTCCTTTAGCTTAGTGGATAGGACTCGAGGCGGATAAGCCTTATGGAATTGTTTCTAGGTTTGATGCTGTTGATGCATGTTTTGAGTCGGAAGATACTTTGGATGAGGTGCATGACTAGTTGTAACTCCTTAGAAGGGGTCATGCGATGTGTTTGCGCATAGCAGTTTCTTATCATTGGTTTTGATTATTTCCCCCAATCTCCTTGATCATTAACGTGCTTCCCCTATTTGTTCACTTCCCTCTCCTTCGCTTGAGTATTGTCATGAAGTGCCCCTTGATAATCCTATATATTGTGATGCTAGCATTGATTGGGGCTATGTTGATAATGTGTTTAGTATGCTTGGTAGAAACATTGATGATTATGTGTCCCTAGATTTTCAGAGCTAGGACTTTTTCAGTGTAATTGATGTAGTTGCTTTGAGTGTTTGTATTTTAATCTTTTAATTTAGATTGATTTTAAGTTTCATCTAATTTTAGATTTTCATTTATAAGCATGTTGATTGGCTATCCATTTGGTTGGTTTTTTTATGTTGGGTGAAGCACTGAAAGGTGCAGCTTTACATTCAAAAATTAGAATCAAACTTTTTTGTGTGGACGCTTTAGACAAATTCACCATTCGAGAAGGAATATACGACAAGCCTTTTCCTTAGTGACTCTAGATTGATTATTATTTTTTAAACTGAGTATTGATACTTTGATTATCCTTTTTAAATTGGGCGGGCTTAGATTGATTGATATGCATTGTGCTTGAATGGTTTATCATGTTGTGAAGCGTATTCCTGAATGTTTATTCGCATTCAGATTAGCTCTAGTTGTTTTCTTATGTTGGTTATTTCTATCAATTTGACGTTTTACTCACTTCGCCTATCTTAAGAGGATATATCCTGGTAGATTGACATAGCTAGTCCGTGTGAGAGATGACCTTGATTACTAAAACACCACTGTGCGCTTAAGGGCTGATTAAGATTTTAGTGCAGTTGTCAAGGACTAGTGCCAAATATTAGCCTTTTGTGATAGGTTTTACTAAGCATTTTTTTATCCCTTGAAAAATAACCCAAAAAATTTAAAAATTAAAAAATTCTAAAAACGGTAATTTTTCATTTCCCGATTTGAGCATGAATTATTGTACTGGAATTTTCAGCATTTGCATGCTTTTCTTATTCAATTTGGTTGTTGAGTAGGTAAATGGAAAATTTCGAACATTATTGATGAGGGTGTAAATGGTGAAACTTAAGCACATTTGGAGTATTGGGGTCTTCATTGTAAAAATATTTATGAAGCATGGCATTTGCTTGATCGACTTACTCGGGATTCATTTAAATTTGAGAAGTCTAGTCATGTTTTTGTATATTCTTTGCCCAATCCTTATTAATTCTATGCTAGATCTCATTATGCTTCTTTTTAGTGTGATAACTGGAACTCTTCTGACCACATTATAAATTCGTGTCGTCATTGTGCAAGCAATCCACAGTTGAACTTTGCATCAGCCACAGACAACACTGATATTATCGAAACCTCTCGAGATTCATCCTTTCCTCATGCGTGTTAGCGTTTTTTTTAAAAAAAAAAAAAATCCTGGGACGAAACGGACAGAGTTTCCCCTGAAAATTGGCCATTTCCTAGGCTTAAAGCCTTACAATAAATTCCCTGCACTGAAAATAGGAATAACGAACTAACTCACTACTCAACGGCCACCCGCCGGAGTTCACAGCTCTACGGGCCACCTGCCCGGAGCATAATAACCAGTGCAGTTCGATGCTTAAATAAATGAACAATGAAAAGGACAGCCCTGAGTAACTTAGATGGTGGCTCACACGGCCATACAGAGCGACTCTAAATGATATGCAACCCAGGCACACAAGAACTTAAATTACAAACCATTACAACATAATACATTTTACAGCTCACATACAAGCACATTGCTTTACTCCTAGGACAGCAATGACTCCATTTCGACTTTCTTGAACCGACCTTTACCTGCTACTTCGGAAACCTGGAGGGTAACAATAATAGATGGAATGAGCGATGATCATGCAGTGGATAACCCCCTCCCCTAAAACAATACCTTCAATGCAATCATAACTTACGACAGTTGTTCGTAATCCCTTTTCTTTGAAGAACTCACCTATCGTTAAAGAACTCACCTATCATACGGTGTGTTCCAGGCCCAATGCAAGAGAAATAGCATTTGCACCGCCAGCTTAAACTTGAGAATAGCTATACTCAATGAACTTACCATAAGTCGTTTATATGAACTTATAAATTCAATGAAAACAAATGGGGTTTAACCTATAAACACTACCTACTGGGATTTCTGTTACAAAAGGCTCATTCATCGCTAAAACTTATACGTGATGCTCAGTACATTAGCGAAGCTGATTTTAGTCCATATAATTTAAATCGTACATAATCATTAAGCTTTCATTGAAGATGCCATTAGGTGATGGGCTATTTGAACTTAGCAATTATGCTAAAACCATCATTATGCCTAATGCGATGCAATCACTAATCCAATGCTTTCACTTTAACATACCGTAACAGATCAGATGCAGGGGTAAATCTCCTCTCTAAACATGGAACTATAACCATAAGGTGAAACATATAACTATGTCATATGATTAGTAAACAACAATATGGCCTTTGAACTTTACGTGCTTGTCCCTTCAAGTGTAACGTTTTACAAACCATCATGTGAACTGGGAGTTTCCTTCGACCTTATTTATACACCAATTGGCGGGGTTTGTAACATATGACTTTGACTCTACGGCCCATTGGCGAAATTATTCTACGTATGGGTAGAACTATAAAACATTGGACTTGAGTTTCCTGCCTACCGGCAGAATTATGAAACATTAAACTTTGAATCATCTGTCAGCTGGCAGAGCCATGAACATTGAACTTTGAAGCTTCTGCCTCTTGGCAGAATAATGAACAGTAAACTTTGAAACTTCTGCCTACTGGCAGAACTATGAAACATTGAACTTTGAATCATCTGTCAGCTGGCAGAGCCATGAACATTGAACTTTGAAGCTTCTGCCTCTTGGCAAAACAATGAACAGTAAACTTTGAAACTTCTGCCTACTGGCAGAACTATAAAACTTTGGACTTTGAATCCTCTGCCTATTAGCAGAGTTACGAACATTGAACTTTGAATTCTCTGCCTCCTTGCAGAGCTACGAATGTTGAACTTTGAACTTTGAAATGCTGAAGTTGAAGTTACGCGTAAGTTTCAAGGGAGGGTATTAGGTTGGTGAAGCTAAAGACAATCCAATTGATGCTATGCAACCCACGTTCATTACTTAATCCCCTGTTAAAGAGGATCCCCTAGGCTTATCGACTGGGCATCCGACTCCTACGGTTTGATCAATTCGATGATTTAGAATTACTTCCTTACCAATGACTTGTCAATTAAAACAGGCAATCGACAAACATTTAGAAACACTTAGAAATCATGTGAATAAGCATTTACGAACTTTTAAGGACCTCTAAAACTTAAAATCAATGCCATCTCACGCATTCCTCAATTTAGGAGAAAAAAGGTTTCACATAGCACGTATGATCACGTTGTAAAATCATATCACCAACCGAATCCCAAAATCCACACGGTTGCAGTAAATTTCGAACATTGCTTTGATATTTACACATATATAATCATAAATGCGGAGGCAACGTTAGCGATGATATCGATGCCCTTAACTGTGACTCGTATAAGGCTTAACTAGCCTCATTAGTCGATCCCTAATTCACGATTAGCATTCATAACTAGAACATTTTGGTGCAATCACTATAACAATGGATACGTAGAATCGATAAACCACACATAATCGATAAACTATATATAATTGAGAAACTTTATATAAATTCAATAAACTTCACATCATCGATAAACGACATATAATCGGTAAACTATATATATAAACGATAAACTTTATAATCGATAAACTCTATATAATCGATAAACTATATAATTGATAAACTTTATATAATCAATAAACTTCCTATAATCGATAAACTACATAAGCGATAAACTTTATATAACCGATAAATTTCATAAAATCGATAAACTATATAATCGCTAAACTTTAGTTCAGTACAACCAATATATATATATCTATGGTCTCGTTCAATTTACGCTACAATTTCCTCAAATCACTGATAATTAGTTCAAATTCAACCTGAACGAACTATAATCTATAAACTTCATCGAAATTAACAATAGATAGGAGGAAGAGGAAACCCACCTCGAATCCAAGCTGAAGAACCCATTTTAGGGTTTGATTTGGGTTGGCTCGGTGTAGGCTCAGTTCGTTCCTTTGCTATCGCGCTGTAACCCATTGCTCCACCATTCCATTGGCACCGTCAGATGGTCGTCACGCCGCCGGCGAGCCCTAGAGGAGCCGCCAAGACACACGGCGGCGACCTCCCCCCTTCACCCTCTTTCTCCCTCTCTCGCGTCCGTCTCACTCTCTCTGTGGCCCGGTTTGGGCGTTGATCGGGGTGGGGGACGGCCGAGCGCACGTCGGCCAGTCACCGACGCCCCCGCCGGTGCCTCCATCTCTCTGTCCTGGTGTGTGGTCGCGGGGCTGGGGTTGATGAGCCCCCCCTTCGCGATGCTTCTCTGCCGAGCAAAGGGCTTCGACCGTTTTGTTCTTTTTTTTTTTTGGTTGACTTTTACCAATTGATAAACATTACCAAACTGCTGTACCGTAAATCTAATTCCCGACCTCCATTCTTAAACCGTAACCAGTAATATAATCATTGGCCAGTTTATTCGCCCTTTTGATTATATTAAGGTTTGATTCAATAAATTGCAGGATTATTCCCAGGGTTCGACATTTTAATCGTATTCGGGAATCTGCCCAATGTGGTACCTAATGGCGTCCTTAATAACACTAAAACCAATAATAATGATAATAATAATATTCGTTTCAATAAAATCAGCATTCAAGCAAGCTACAACGATATTATTTAAATTTATCGAAATAACCAAATATGATTTTATAACGATATAAAATAGTGCAATTGGCTTAACGAAGGGGATAACATCCCAGGTGTTACAGTGCATGTTTTGATTTAGAAGATACTTATGATATGGTGCACATCTAGTTGCAACTCGTTAGAGGGTGTCACAAGATATGTTTGTGCATGCAACTTTCTTAGCCTTAGTTTTGATAGTGTTTTTCCCGATCTCCTTGATTATTCACATGCTTCCCCTATTTGTTCAGTACCCTCTCCTTTCCTTGAGTATTATCCTAATGTACCCTTTGATAATCCTATAATATGTGATGCTAGCATTCATTAGGGCTATGTCGGTAATGTGTTTAATATACTGGGTGGAAATATTGATGATTAGGTGTCCATAGGTTGCATTAGAGGGTATGATCCCTATCTTGACCTATATTGTATGTACTTAGTAGACAAGCCTAGAAAAATCATATGGAACACCTTCATAGATTTCTCATTTGATATTTATATGGCATTGTTTTAGTGCTCCCGTTAGTCATTCCCATGTTGCTAGAGAAATGATTTTAGTTACTAAGTTTGCATCTTTTTGGTCAAAATTATATTTTTAACTAGAAACTTGATTTTGTGGATGGTGATCTATTGTTACATATAGAGGTGAATCCCTAAGGCTATGGCAAATATTAAGCTCGAAAGGGCAAGGAAGCATTGATTGCCAATTGCAATTGCTTCACTATCCTTTCCATAAAGGCTGTTGTTTTATTCTGCTATCAAGAACTTAGGTTAATGTCTATCTGCATTTTTTTTTATGTTATCTTTTTACATTGGGATTGCATGGAATGTTATTTTGTTGTTTGTTGCTTTCTTATGTTAATTACATAATTTTGTAGGTTTAAATAGAAATGATTACGTAACAGACTCCTTGGTCATAGAAAGGTTGCATTTCTTATCCAACATTTGGGTTATGCATTGGCTTAAAAAGATTACTATTTAAATATTATGAGACACCAAGGCTATGTTTACATTAGGTTACACCTATAGTAGTTGCATCTACAGTTTATTTGTCAACTATAAGTTTTGTGAACCATATTTCGTGCAAACATCATGACTTTTGTCAACTTTAGGGGTCAACTTTATAAAAGAATTCTTTAAATTTCTTAGAAATTATCATTTCTAACCATGGCCGTCATATTAGTAGTCTATGTGATGCATACCGAGCCCCAAGCCAACTCTTGGTTACACCCTTATCCACACCAAAGTCCAAGCCCACTTTCCTTTGATAAGATGTCTGCCATTCCAACATTTCGCTCAGGTTTGACATGGCTTCTCACTAATCAATTGATGTCCAATTATGATGATCTATACTTATTAGGAAGCTTAGGGAGTTAACTTTAGCTGCCATAATAAAATTCCGAGTTAGATTACATTTTAATTCCCTAATGTGATGAAAATCCCAACAAACACAGTGTAGGTTTTTATCAGAAAACTTGTTGAACTTGGCTTAGATTAAAATCCTACCTAACCAAACCTAAATGAAGCGAAGTTTTTCTGATTCCCTAAGAGGTCTATTTGAACAGCATGTGCTAAAATTAGCATTGCTTTCAAATATTAGGAGAAATGACCTAAATATGTGAAATTTGAACAAAATTGCAGTTTTGGAATAATATGAAATTTGACCTTAATTGAGGATGGTACAGATGTCATATTTAAGATTAATTAGCGTGTGGTGACTCCACACATACCAAGGAAGATTTCGTAAGTGTCAGGGCCTCCAATGTAGGTGTACAGCCTTGTAGCAACGTCCTAGAAGGATGGGGAATAATCCTTGAAAAATATAGTTCACCTTGGTTGTAACTATCTCAGTAATTTGATTTATTTTCTAGTGATAATTTATAATCCCTCCATTGGTACACCTTCTCCACTATTGTAACAGCTAATCTCCCTATTTTGGGTATTTAAAGACCCCATTACCTCTTGGTAAACTCAGTTTGAGTTGAATTGTGAATGGAAAGGCGTATGGCCATTTTCTCTTACTAAAACCTCTACATCTTTATCTCTTTAATTAAGAGTGGCGAATAGAGTCTTTCCTTTAGAATTCTTCTTTTATGGCTAAGAGCCTTTAGGAGAGAAATTCGGTGAAAATTAAATATATATCATTAGTATCTTACCTTGGGCATTAACCTCACAATCTATTGATTGATTGAGATTAAATCCAAAAGAAGCACTATTTGATATGATTATTTTCCTTGTTATTTTATCTTAGGATCTTGAGGATTTTAACCCTTATCACTATGTAATACAATCACCTATTTCTTATGGTTAGCCCTATAGAGCTTGCTGTTGGCACAGATCCTTCTACATTCTCCTCTTACTTTCTACTGACCCTAGTAAGTGGTGGTCTCTTTCTGTACCACTTGTCGGCTCTATTCCGTTGCCTTTAATTAACAATCATATGTCTATTCCCTTTAGTTGTGGTGATTGTCTTGCTAGGTTTGTAATACTGTTATCTTATATTAATGCTTTTTTGAAGGAAAAATGGGTTAATGATGTCATTTTGAATTTCGGATATTGTTGGATTTGCTAGTAGGAGTTGCTGAGAGCAAAGAGAATGCAGAGAATTCAGACTCTGTTGATGGCCTGATGGAAATGAAATATGCTAAGCTCAAACTATGTTACTATGGTTTGTGTTTTTAACTCAATGAAAAAGGCTTACATTTCAAAATTGTGATTGATTTCTTTTTGTATTAGCTAGTTAGTAGTTCTAGCTTGAGTTTTTTAATCTTTGTGATGAGTCTAGCAAGCAATTTAAATCTTTTTTAAATCATTTTATATTTTTTTAGGGTGGTGGAATTTGGAAAAGGTGTGAACCTTTTTGGCATTTATGTAGTGGTACCTAAGCTCTATCAGTTCATTTCGTAGTCAATTGGATAGCCTATTCACCTTGTGTGTTACAATTTCCTATATTCTATAACATGTTCGGCTTGTATTACTAAGGCAATACTCATAGTTAAAGGCTTTTTATTTATGGTGTTTACTATACCACAACCCAAAAAATTGGAAGAAAAAATGAACCTAAAATTAAATCAAAAGGGAACCTAGTAATGAGGGGATATTATTATGATTCCATTTTGTTGAAAATGAAATATGAAGTGGAAACACTTGTGTTTAGTCATCATCTGTATTGATGTACTTATGGGTTTTGTAAAAGTAGAGCACATCATGCGAAAAGGAAAATGAAGAAATTACCAATGAGTGGCTTATCCGTCATTTTTTCTTTCATCCACATGGAGTGAAATGTTTTGGTCTTTGCAAGCTTTCTCTGTTAGACAAATTCTATAATAATAATGATAAATTTCTTTAACAAGAAAAAAGAACAGAGAAAACTATTTGAAGTTCTTCCAATCTTCTAAGTAAGCATTACTTCACATTCCATCGCTATGACTTGTATTTCATTGCACATGTAATTCGATCTTGACTTTGGTGATTTGTTGCTTCCTGTGTATAAATGCAATAGTAGCATTCTATTCCTTAAAGTATTAGAGAAACCCATTGTAAAGTCAATGATTAGTCAAGTGGCACAAGTATATGAATTTGATCTTGATCCGTTGTCCTTCTCTTTTTTTTAATTCATTTATTCTTGTAGTGAACGTTGATTAAAAGATCTAAAAGCCTATTAAAACTCATATTACTTATATCAACACTTATTTCTATTGGTTACTATAGAATACATGGATAGATGTACGTGAGTGGATGGGTGGACGTGTGTGTTCGAGTATCTGTGTACATTATCTATGAAGAAGTGGAGGACATCCCGCGTTCTTTTCAAATTTTGAAACATATTTGTTGTGTGTCCATTTTACAGGATTAAGAGCACACAAAATCAGTTTTGGGTCTTGCATTTGTTTTAACTGGTATTGATATAGAGGAAGTATATTCTTATACTTGTTCGTGCTTCTACAAAGTGTTGTTTAAGTCTTGCCTTTTATTTAGCCATAATGGTTATGTCGAAATTTTCTATTCTATAGAATTACAAGTTTCACCAGGATGAGATACAAACCAAGATGGTTCGGATCATGAGGAAGAGGTGGTTATTTATTTGTGAGGACTATTTCAAATTATTGAGAGTTGGAACAAACCTGATGATGGTGACCCAAAGCCTAGTTATCCGTAAAATTATTGATAAAGATAACTTTCTATCTGTTTGTCCTTTCTCCTCTATTTTGTCAAAGTAAGTGCCTTTGCTTTTATAACTCCTAAAACGTTGCCCAATTTCTCCTTGGACTTTACTAATCATAAAGAAAGGAACCCTTGACGTCAATTTGGAGCTGTAACTAATGGTCAGTTTCTTCACTCGAGTAAGATACGTACCAAACTGGCTAAGGTATAGAAGCATTTTCACAACTGGAAATAACACTCCATAAGAGTTAGAACAAGATAGTTTGCAATTACATGTTGGAGGAGAATTAAAGAAAGTTGGTGCCAGAAAGCTTGGAGGCATTAGACAAATTGAGAGATTAAGAGTGTAGTTTCTTCAACTATAGTTTTTCCCTTTATGTTTGTTGAGTTCTTGATGACTTTATTTAGAGGGGTGTTTTGTACTACTATTGATTATGTTAATGGAATTATATGTCTATTTTGTATTGCTATTAGAGGTTTTAAATTAATTCATTTATAGTAGGATTTTATTTGTGTATATGTACGTGCTTCTGTGTACATGATGAAAAAATATGTTGTAGAAACTGTGACCAATAGAAACAAATCATCTCTTTTTTGGGTCATGTTTATCTATTGTTATTAGTTTTAGCAACAGAATCATAGTTTTGCAATTACTTCCACTAACAAACAGATTTATTGGTATAACTTTCACGATCATAGTCAAATATGTCTTAGAGTGTGATATCAACAGATCCTCTATATCTGTTGGTAAAATTTTTACCATCAGTTTTTTTGCCAACAATTTAGCGATAGAGAAATGTCAGTCGATATAAAATCTTACCAATAGAAAAAGGCCTTGTACGAATAGAAAGGTCAATATTCATAAAGGCCAATTTTTTTCTAGTGAATTTCCGTTCGTTTGCACTAGTGCACTGCATTTAATTACATTTTGGATTTTTAATTTCAGCTTTGTGTAAGGATGGTGTGGATTGGTTTGAGACATCCTCTCTGATGATTCTATAGGTATGATAGCTTCTATAAGCTTGATTGACTTTTGATGGGTGATCCCTTATGGTGTGAAAATTTTTGAAGGTTTCTCGGATGTCTCTTGTTTTGACTCTTACCATGATGAGAACTATGTTTCCCCCTGGGGTCCCATGCCTTTCAATAGATAAATTCTTATTTCATTTTTGAAAAACAAAAGTAATAGGCAGAGGAAAAAGAAAGGGAAAAAGTTGAAATGAAAAAAAGGAAAGGGGAAAAAAAGAAAGAAAATTGAAAAAAGCATTGAACAAGTGATTGGCGTTAGTACTTATATATTATGTTCTTTGATTCGTCAACTCATTACCTACTTGATTCATGACATATGTTAATTGTATTGCTGACAATAGGAGTGCCAGTGCATTTTATAGTATTTTCGCCCTTATTGTTGCTCCATAGCTACTTGTCTATGGGCTCCACATTGTTCGAATTCATTTGTCTAACCTTTTTCCTTTTACCCAGCCCAAATCACAGCCCATATGAAGCCCCCTTGATCATCATATGCACATTGCATTCTTAGCAATGCAGAATTAGAGAGTCTTGGTCAGCATATGGTAATTTGCAAATTTGGAATGACCATTGCCATATTTGAAACATATGAGTATGGGTTATTCATATTTCCTAAAAGTAAAATTCTACCAGTCCATTTGGCTCTAATCCTTCTCAGGTTCTTGGATGTAGTGCTTTATTATTCTTTGGAGGTGTTCAAGTTTGTTATCAAGCTTTTGATCTCATACTTCTTTGAAAACATTCATCTTCTCATGATTTTGAAATGTGTTCTGCACTATTTCTAGTTGCCAATGATTGATATTCTTACGTGTGATGTGCTCTAAGCTGCCTAACTTGAGGAGGTTGTGTTTTTAAATTCTAAATACATCTCCCCATGTTGGTTTATTTAAAGTTTAACTTTTATTGGGGATAAGAAGAATCTAAGCATAGGGAGTAATGAATGTCATATTCACATAGGTATTTAAGTGTTTAAGAGTCATTTTAGCCGATTAACATGTCTCATTGTACAATTAATAGCCTAGTTCTAAACTATGCTTGGGTTTCACTTGTTTTAAGGATCTTTGTAGTTTTCAACTTTGTAAACCCAAGTTATATGAGCAGAAGATTTATTTTGAGGCCTTGTGGATCAAGAAAGGTAGTAGAAGAGGTCTAAAGACATCCAACACAGGCATACCATGGGTAAAACCACAGTCCTGAAGGTTCCAAAGCAACCTAGAAAAAAGTTTTAAATAGGGATTCAAGTTGAGGCTGCCATGACCAAGTTGTGGTGGAGGGTGCATTCCTTGGTGGCACCCTTGACCTGTGGTTACTTGCCTGCTTTACAACTGTTTGACTTCCTTGGTGGCACCCTCATGCTTTATCCATTCCACTATATAGTTATGTTTTTAGACTCCAATTTTGAGTGAGGGAGAGAAAGCTAAAGAAGAAGACTAACGAGGAAATAAGATCAGGCTTGCAATCCACAGATTCAGCATACATTTGGCTGAGCAAATTCTTCTCTTTTCTCTTTAAATTTATTATTTTAGAGTAATTACATGATTAATTTCATCATATAATGGTAGATTTTCATGTTTGGGATTTTGTTAAGCCAATTGATCTATTTGCTTTGAGTATTTGCATTTCATCTTTCAATTTAAGTTGATTTCAAGTTTAATATGATTTTAGAGTTTCAATTTGCCAGCATATTGATTGGCCATCTTCTTGCTTGATTTTAGATGTTGGGTGAATTATTGAAAGGTGAAGCTTGATATTGGTAAACTAAAATTGGACTTATATATCTAAGTTCTTAAGAAAGATTCATTATTTAAGACGGCATTGCTATAACCTAAAAAAGATTACTGAATTATCATCCTTTAGACTGAGTTAGCTTAGATTGATTGATGTGTAATATGTTTGAGTGATTTATCATGTGATGAAGCATATTCTTGAATGTTTATTCCCATTCAAATTAGTTCAAGTTCTTTACTTATCGTAGTTATTTTTATCCATTCCAGTATTGATTAGTGTAGTGTATCTTATGGGGACATAGCCCGATGGATTAACCTAGTCCTTGTAGGAGACGACTTTGATTACTACAACATCACCATGTGCTTGCGACCCTATCACTAACTATGTGATAGAGAGGTCCTTAAGAAAAAGAGAGGCATTGCTGACCTTTTGTTCCTCATCCTTAATGCTTGTTGCCCCCAAGGAGGTTTAGAGTCCTTATTTGAAATTAACAATCTTCCTTGCACTCTAGGCCAAAATAATGGTTGGATGAATCCCTATTAACTGTGCAGCCATGCACCACTCAACTTCTACTCGAACATCCTCTTGAACCCCTTAAAGAGCCTCAAGTTTGACCTTGCATGCATTGATCTATCTATCATTTCTAGTGATCTTAGCCTTGAGAACTTTTACTCAATGTGTTGAAAGCACTTTGCATCTCCTTCTATAGCTCTTTATTGTCATCCTTATGCTAGAGCTTCTCAATGCATTTGCACATGCCGTTAGACTTACCTTTTACTCATACGTGGTCATGGGCACCCCTGCTAACCTTTACTCTATTAAGGCAATTGAACCCCTATTGTGGTCCTTGCCCTTCTTAGAACCCTATTCTGGGCTTGGTAACATTGGTTATGTTCGACATGATGTCCTCTGAAACTTCTGGGACTGATACAAAGGTAATAGTTAAGCAGTTGTAGACAATTTCACCCAATATCATCTCAAAGATGCAAATTGGTTTTAACCTACTAATGCATAGAGATTAGCCAAATTAGTGAACATGAAAATGTTGCCAGTGGTTTAAATGCTCACACAAACAAAGTAGAATATTGTAATGGATCTTAGCTACTCAGTAATTGAATAGTTCTGAAACAAATATGGAAATTGCCATGGCGTGGTATTCTTTCATATGTGCTAGACCCATATTACATATAAATTTAGAAGAAGATGCTTACATGACTTCCACCCCTAACCACATAGCAGGAGATTCGACATCACTATTATAACTACAAGACAAAGACTCAATCAAGAAATAGATAAAATGAAGAAGAAATAAACTTGACTTTAAACAATGTAGTCAAAACTTGCTTAGTGCTTCCATAAGCCTTGCTTCATTCTTTTCTTAATGGTTGAATGGGCAGTAGCCAAAGGGCAATAAATGACTTTACTCAATTAGCTGACGGAAGAAGCAGAAGGTATTCTAATTTAAGTTCGCCTAATCCTAATTCATCAGGCTAAGCTTGATAGACCTATGTGCTTAAAAAAATTAGAATATTTAAATTGTAGGAAATGGGGTCTCATTAGAGAAAACCATTGCTTTACACTTAAGAAAAGGTGGGAGGGGTTCTAGCTAAGATTGAGTTAGATTTGGTGACTTAGACTATGTGGAAAGCATAAGTTGGCTTTCTGGCTAAAAGGTATGACGACTTTGTTCCATCCTACTCATGATGTTCCAACCTTAGTTCACTATAAAAAATGCTTTTTCAACAAAAGGCGAGGGGAGGAAATTCGATGAATATGAAGTAGCTAGGGCATTAAGCATTCATCCATTCAAACTTTGTTTTTTGATCTAACTAAATAATAAAGCTAGGAAAGCCCGAGCTAGATTATCAATCATCTCAATTCAAATTTCCATTAAGATGATGTCTATCCGTGGACTTTTCTAGCTAATGTGTATGCATATGTGATGGTAAAGACTACTAACTACTTAAGCTAGAGAAGTTGTAGGATTGTAATTTTTCTTTTGCAGCCTATGCCTCCCTTGTCTGAAAGCTTGGCTTCTTTATGATTATGGATTGACCGATTTCTACTCAAAAAAGGGGCTATCTCGAATAGAGATGATTGGAAGAGCTCTCAGGTATGATTGGCAAGCAAGGATAAAGTCTTTATTGCTAGATTCACACATCTAAGCAAGATGACAAGCCAGCCAACAAGCCTTAGGATTGAGCTTAGGCTTCTCTAGTTTATTTTGACACTCTTTCTTTAATAATGACTGGGTTGCTACATGCCAATCCTCCCTTCGATTTACTATGTAAGCGGCTCAACTAGCCTTTAGATGATGCACCAGAGTGAGAGTCGACAACAAGCTAATAGATGCTATCTCTGCAAGATAATTAATTCCTACTTTTCAACTCATGGAAAGCCCAGTTGAAAAGACATAAATAAATTGATCAACACTCGCCTTTCTAGATGCGCAGTAGACCACAGCTCAGACCTTTATAAATCGCCATGTGGGCCTCTCAAGTTTATCCTTCATAAAATAAGTATATAGGGTATTAGGCTTAGTGTGATGGGTTCAAAAGACAAAGAGTTGATGTGAAGGATTTTATCAGAAAAAGGTCATAGTTCTTTCAATTCTGCATCTAGGGAAAATTACTTCCATTAAAACCATATATATTACTCTGACATTTGCTTTTCCTCATAGGATTGAAAGTCAATTGCTGGTTTCTTTCCTTTAGGCATCACATTCTGGACAACGTAATAAAAATTCTTTCTCTACTATCTTCAATCTTGTTTACCTTAAAAGTAAGCAAGCCAAGAGAAGTAGTAGCTAATCGAGTATAGTTGCATTGATTAATAATATTTTTTTAAACCAAACAAAGAGAGGAACTGCTATTCCTTACCATGTTATTCACTCTAAAAACATAGGATAAGATAACTAGCAAAATGAAAGTGTAAATAAGAATTCTATTCTGCTACTAGTCAATGATATCCCTTTATGCAGCAATTGCTATTGCAGTTGCTCTATGAGAAAACCCCTTCATATAACCAACAAAGAATATTGTGCTACTAGCTAATAGAAGTAAGATTTTAATTGGAATCCTCACTTACTAAAAGAACTTCCTTTGCTTAGTTATCAGCATCTCTTACAACCTTATGTATGTTAGATCATGAAGATCTTACTTTGTTGAAGCTAAAGCCAGAGCTCAATGACTTTCTCCCGACCTGAATCAACATGCATACTAGCTGCCCTTTCCCTGCCTTGGACATAAGCTTGTAACAACCAATTAGGAGAACTTGCTTGCCTATGTAGGCATATTAAGCACCATAGTATGCTGTTCTTCCTTTTCCTAGATGATATCTTGAATGGTTTTTAAGAGTTGAGCTATTATTTCCTCTATCTATTTTTTTTAGCTTAAGAGCTATATAGAGGGAATGCTGGACAAAGACTCTCATTAGTGAGCCTATGATAGGAAATAGAGATATCGAAAACGTGCAGTGTCACAGTATAATTAGAAATGCAAGTAGAGCGGCAAAGCAAAAGGCACATTTTGGATGAACACTTATTAGCACCATTTTATAAACGAGTTGAAATATATAAGAAAGTGATCAATTTTGTGGTCACTTTATTACGAATTTAATAAAAGATTGAATTACTATACAAATAGCCAAGTAGCATCAAAGAAGAGCACGATTACACAACAATAATTTAAAGAAAGATTTTAACAGATTTTTTATTTTATTTTAGTTTTATCACCCTCATAACCTACCTTGATCTAAGTAGAGTGGCAAAGCAATAGGCAATTGATTTTTTCCTCCCAAGTATATTATCATAAGATGAAGGTTAGTCCAATTTGACAAGGTTTAAGTGAGCATTTAGGCAGCATATTGTTACTTTAAAATGTTTTGTGAAGGGAAAATGAAGAGTGTCTACAGAAAAAATAATTTTCCCTGAGTAGAAGGCTGCGTGGAGAAAAATGTGTAGAATTTCCTCTCGGCATAGAATTCCCTCTTCAAAGGAAGGTGAGGAACCTCATGCATAGTGCTAGCAAGACAATCTCACTAAGAAGGCAATTAAGAACCTAAACCAATCAATTTATTCACCACATTTTCATAAAGACAAGTTGAAATGCTCAATTAACCTACATTATAATGGAAATTTTCGTAAGTTGTGAGCAAGGCAAGACCCAATGGCATATACTATAGTCAAACGACAGTTGCTGGGTAGTAAAAACTTGTTGGCAGCACCCAGCGGCTAGATGCATCATTAGCCCAGCCCGTTTTTATAGTTTAAGAGATTATTCGTAAGATTTATATCTCGTGAGATAAGGCACCACCGGCTAATTACCATCTCATGCACACATGCTCAAAGTTTCAAGTTCAAGCCCTCACACCAGCAAATCAAGGAAATCCTAAGATTTAAACCTTTTTTGCAATTATTTTTGAAATTTTGGGTTTTTAAATGCTTTTAAGAACTTTCAGCAATTTCTGTCAAAGTCAAAGTCGAAATTTAAATCAATATTTAATCCCTCACTTGATTCCACCAGAAACAACGAGATTGCTCAATTGATGAAGATGATGGAAAGAATGCAGACCAAAATGAAGGAGAGTGAGATGAAGATAGAGATGATGGCCACCGCACTTCAAAACCTTTGCCAAGGAATCCCAAGGGAAGAATAGTAATCATCCCCATGATGAAGGGGGGAAAGGTCATGGATAGGGAGAGCTAGACAATAAGGAGGAAGAGGTCAAAAAAAGCACCCTTCAAGTCGATCCACGCATAGATCATATAGAACGACTGCTTAAGGAGTCCTTCATGTTTAGAAGCTACTTTAACAAACATACAAAATTTGCTTCAATCCCAAAAGGAAAATTACCTCAGAAATTCACCATGCTATACATCAAGTTCTATGGAGCTGAAAGCCCTTGCCTTCAGGGAAGGAACTTTATTAGTGATATACTCTAAAAGAGATTGACAAAGACATCTTCTAAATCATATTTTCCTGGACTTCTGTTAAGGATGTGATGAGGTGATAAAATGCTGTGGACACACAAAAGGTCATAGATTGAGATGATCTTCGTAGAGAGTTCTCATACCATTATCCATACAATGCTGACCTCCAAATCACACTTAAGGACTTAGTACTGATTAAGCAAGAAAAAAAAAGAAGGATTTTCTAACTACCTTGTTAGATGAAGGGTGAAGGCTGCACACATGGTGGATAGGCCTTCGGAAGCGAATCAACTGGGACTATTCATTCAAACTCTCCAACCTGCATATAGGAAGCACTTGTGGCTCATGCCATTTGACAATTTCTCCACATTGAGAAATGTAGATACGCTTACAGAAGAAGAACTAACTGGAGAAACACTTACAAAGACTGGTAGAAACTAGAAAGGTAACTACTAGAACAAGAGAAGGTTGGCATCTCTAAAGAAGTGCATGCGATAAAGCAGTAGGCTAAGTATACCCCTATAGAGATCACCTACATTCTAGCTCTGAAATGACTACTAGCCAAATGAAATATTGATCATCCTAAGGTCCAACTAAAAACTAAAGCTATCAAGTAGTCTAAGTCATTTGATCTAACAAAATATTGCAAATCCCCAAGAATTGCTAGTCTTTCAAAAAGATATTAGAAATGATGTTTAGGTCGGGACAACTCCTTTTACCTAAAGCGCCTCAAAAGCCTAACAATGATAAAACCCAATTGGAGATCGTGAAAGCATCTTTAGCATCAGAGATGATCAATAAAAAGAATAGGACCCATTAATAGATGTGTAACACATTCATGGGCTGAGGCCAAAGGCTTACATGCCCATATAATACTTAGAAGTTCATGGCATATAGGAAAACAACAAAGAGAATGTGTATAAAACTCAGGGAGGTTGCTAGCCTGCTAATGTAAGTAACGATATTTCTGGGGAGAAAATAAAGACTTTTAGAGAGATGGAGACCAAGCTAAAGTCCAACATCGCATAAGGGTTAGGTGACATAAAGCCAAAGAGGCCCATAATAGGCCTTAGAAAAAGAAAAGGGGACAATAGTCCAACAAGAGGATCCCATGTTAAAACAACTAGAGAAACTTAAAGTAGAAGTGACAATTTGGCAACTCATAATGGCTTCTCCGAACTATTGGCAGCTCTTAATAGCTGAAATCAATAAGATTGATTTGTCTCCTAAAGAGACACCTAAGGAAATGATAGCTTCAATATCCCTAGTGGTAAAGGTGGCATAACCTTTATTAATAAGGATCTCTGACTAGGGGGACCGGCATATAACAATGCCTTACACCTTACAAGGATACACCTTCAAAAGTATATCTCTCTTACCCTATTGACGATGGATCAGTTGTGAATGCTTTCCCCTAGAGAACTGCTAAAAGGCTGGGAATCAAGGAAGGCCAACTCTAATCACCTTTAAGTCATTTAAGAGCATATGATAACTAAAACGGATTTGTGTTGGCCACTAATCTTTACCCTATTAATGTCGACTCTATTAAAAGAAGTGTGGAATTCTAAGTTCTGGACATTCCAGCTTCCTTTAACTTAGTGCTAGGCAGACTATGGCTTCATAAACATTAGGTAGTCGCATCTACCCTACACTAGAAAGTAAATATGTTAATGAAATGGCTGGTGATCACTATTGAAGGAGACAATTTGAGTGCTACCATCACTAACAAACAGCTAGCGCTAGATATAGAGCATGATCGTGAAGATCAAGAACTTATAACTTTGAAACTGTGGCAGTCTTTGGGAAGCACCTAGCTCCTATTAACTTTGACCCCTAATCAAATCTAAATGTGAATGCTATCCTTATAAAGTAGGGATACTTGCCAGGGGTGGCTATGGGACGAAGAGCACATGGCCAGACTACCTCTCCATTAAGCTAATAAGAGAATTACAAGTTTAGGTAGGGTATCAACTAACTCCTGAAAAAGTAGCAAAAGTCAGACAAGAAACACAAGCCCGAAAAGTCGCTGCTAGATAAGGATACGAGAAGTACTGCACTATAAGACCTTACCTTCTCACTCTTAATGGATAGTTCCTGTGTGAGGGAGACAATTTTCCTTTCTATGGCTTTGTTAAATGTCATTGCATATGAGATAATGGAATCCGGTTACCTAGGTTGGAGATATTCTATGATTAGAAGCTGTTAACAAGAAAGAACTTACTCCTATAGGAAGGGATTGATCTATCCAAGATTGGACCTACCGCGGTGAAAGCAACAACTTCATAATTCCATTTGGGTAAGATTATTGGAAACAGGGGAATCCTACTGCCGTTTTATCCTTTGCCATGTCCAACAATGGTTTCAGCCCTACATGCTTCATCATTGTATTCGATGCAAAAGGCTGCAAACTAGTGACTTGGACAACTGAGGAGGAAGGAAACGTGTTCACTATAGCCATATAGGAAGTTTAGCAAAATCTGGGATAGACTTTAAGAGCTAGTCTTTAGTTTCTACTTCCCCAAACTCTACATCAGATGTACTCATTTATGATTTTAGTAAGATGAACTCTTTCGCTTATGACTTGTCTCATTCCTCTTCATTGGACTACTTTTTTTCTAATAATATTGAAAACAACGATATAACCTTAAAAGAGTTAATCAAAGCAATGGGAGACCGTGAAAATCGAACTTCTATGATTAAGGACATATCATTAATTAACGTACGGACTCCTGAAGAGCCTCGAGAGCTTAAAATAGGAAATTCATTAACTTTGGAAGAGCAAGAGACCTTTACCTCAATCCTATAAAAATTCATTAACGTCTTTGCATGGTCATATAAAGATATACCGGGAATAGATTGAGATATCATTGAACATAGGATTCCTCTCTATCCAGATGCCAAACTGATACGATAAAACTTTGTAGGATGAAACCCGAATAGCCCTTTAAAATAAAGTAAGAAGTATAAAAATGATTGGATGTAAGGTTCATTAGAGCAGTACACTACCCTCAGTTGGTACCAAATATTATGCTAATTCCATTGAAACATGGAGAGGTAAGAATATACATAGATTTCAGGATCTTAATGAGGCAAGTCAGTAAGAGGTTTTTTTTTTTTTTTTTACTACAGAATATAGATATTTTCTTTAATAAGACTACCAGAGATACCTTTCTCTCTTTTAAGGACGTGTGTGCCAGTTATAACCAAGTCAAAAACGGTAAAGGAGTTCATGGAAAAGCCTACCTTTATTACCCCTTTAGGGAACTTATTGCTACATTATGATGCCATGTGTTTAAAAAACACTGGAGCTGCCTACCAAAGGATGACTACTACCTTACTGCATAACTTAATGCCTATAAAAGCAGAGGTATATGTAGATTATATGATTACAGAGTCTAAGGAAAGCGATGGACATGTTCTGACTCTCTGAAAGTTCTTTGCTAAACTCAAAAAACATAATATTTGCTTGAATCTGCAGAAATGCGCACATGGGGGGTGTTAGGCTACGTGGTTAGCCCTAGAGGAATTGAGGTCAAGGAATGCCATCGCCCAAAACCAAGAAGGAAATACGAGATTCTTAGGCCGCCTACGATACATTAGTTACTTCATATTAAGGTTAACAATAATATGTGAGCCTATACTGAAGAAGCTGAACAAAGGAGTGAAAGCGAAATGGAATGAGAATTGTCAAGAGACATTTGATTAGATCAAAGCATACTTATCCAACCCACTAGTGTTCGTACCTCCACAGCCTGACATCCTTCTCATCCTTTATCTTACAATAATGGCCACAGTAGTGGGGGCTACGTTAGCCCAGAAAATACAAGGGGAGGAAAAGGTCATCTACTATGTGAGTAAAAAGCTCCTCGAATACGAAACATGTAATACCCCTTTAGAGAAAACCTCATTGGCCTTAGTTTTGGCATCCAAAAAGCTCATGCATTACATATTAACCGATATGATGCATGTAGTGGAGCCAACGGACCTAATAAGATTTTCATTGCAGCAACATCCAATGATAAGTGTCAAGGTCTCTATGTAGATAGTAATGACATCAGAAATCGATATCCATTAGATCCCATAGAAATTTATTAAGGGAAGAGTTGTGTTTGACTGCTTAGTAGATATGCCAACGGAGGATCAAAGGGAAGAAACCTTTGATTTTCTTGATGAAGAACTTCTTTATGCAAAGAATGATGTTTGGATTATTTCAATGGAGCTTCAAACCCAAAGGGATTTGAAGTAGGAATTGCTATATCAGCCCAGCTAGATTTCTAAGTTACTAACAACGTGGCAAATACAAGGCCTGCATCATCAAGCTAAAATCTACTACTGAAATAGGAATAAAAAAACATATGGGTGTATGGGGACACAAATTTGATAATTAACCAATTCTCAAAAAAAATCTGAAGTGAAAAGTGAAGCCTTGGCACCATACCAAGCTCACTTAGTGGGTCTTACAAAGAACTTCACTCGCATTACTTATAAATGCCTCCCCCGTAAACATAACTTATGTGGTGATGCCCTAGCAAAGCTGGCTTCAATGATAAACATTCCGAGTTGCATCCATTCAATGTCGTTATCAGTTGAAAGAACAGATAAGCCAACTATTGTGATTTTTCACATGCGTACAATTTATCCCTATAACAAATACGGGTGTCACCCTCTGGGATGAATGATGAATTTAGGCTAACCAATGACACCAATCCATGAATCCAAACATGATTGCAATCAATTCAGAACACTAAATTTTAACAAAAGAATGAATCTTAAACCAAGTCAATACCAACAACCTTAAAACATCCAAATCCCTTCAACCTCAATCGAGAACGGTGGTCGAAAGTTGTGCTAGAATTGAAGCAGTGAAGTGATAGCAATAGGACAAAAATAACAAGCCAAGCTTCCAATACTCAAGCATCGAGAACTAAGAGAACCTCACGAAATTCATAACCCAAAACAGAACATCAAAATTTGAATGGAACAAAGAGCTAGAATCTGAATTCTTCTTCAACCAATTACTTATATGCAAAAGTTAAAACTAGTCTTCACTCACAGTTGAAATTTTGAATTTCAGTACACTAATTTTGGGCACTGAAACTAGATCTGAAGGGAAAAAAACAAAAAGAGGATTGCAAATGAAAATGAAAAATTTGACTAAACAACTCTCCTCCACCCTCATTTGCCTTCGATCTTAATTTCATTTTTATCATCCCCTAAATTCGAGTCAGCTTACTGTAAGTCAACTCTATTAGTTCCCAATTAGGACCTTATAACCTCCTTATCATTGCTTGAAACAGATGATTAATTAATGAGGACGAATAAGGAGATAGAAAGAGAAGAACAATTAAATGGGGGGTAGTGAATTAAGGAAGGAGAAGCGTCTAGTGGAGGAGGTAATGTGCAATAGGGGATGGCTGGGTTTAATGTGGGTTTGATGAGGAAGAAGAAAAAGCAAGGAAGCTTACAACTCACGTGGCTTCCACGTGGCTTTAAGTAAGAGGAGGAAAAGTGGCATGGATTGGGCTAGGGAATAAACTGGCAAGGTAGCGAACTAAGGAAGAATTGGGTCGCACGCTATGGCAAGTAGCAGGCCCAAAAAGGAGAAGAGGGAAGGAGGACTAAGCAAGCGAGAAGCTAGGCCACAAGCATAAGATATACCCATGAAGAGAATAGTCTGGAAAAGGAGGTTAGAGCTTGGTGGATTGGGCCAAAGTATTGCTTCTGTTTTTTTTCTTTCCCTTTTATCGCTCAATCTCCAAATTGCTCAAATTCCTATAAAACAAAAACAACAAATTAAATTCCCAATTTAATTATTTATTCCAAGCTAACACTAGATAATAAAAGGGATATAAAATGACATAATATCAGGTTGAACATTACCACCACACGTGAGTTGTACTCGTCCTCGAGGAAAATAAAACTAAAAATCCTAATAAAGAGAAAAAAATCCTAACCCACTTTCATAGGAATCACGTGGTACTTATCATTTGCAATAAGCCATTTAAACCCCTAGGTTACTCCTAATGGATGAGTAAGATCTTTTGAGTGTTTAAAGAAGATATATACACACAAAATCTGTAAAAAAAAAAAAAAAGAAAAAATCGAAAAACATTTCTAAGGTTTACAAAAACTTATATATGCAACACTGCGGAAAAATATGTACACATTTCAATCAACCACATCACTCAAGTAACCTATTAGATCACATACAAATATAATGTACACATCAAGAAATTCTTAATCCGCATTGATGGTTTCTATACATAATATTTCACCCTACTTGGAAATTATGTACAAGTCCGAGTGATAGAACCTCACTTTAGGGATATGTGGAATACTCCCACTCATGTGTTTAAGATATAACAAGTTCCACTTAATTCTCTTCTAATCATACAAACTGCCATAGGGTTGTAATGGGGCTAAGGTTAAGGGTTAGTAGAGGAACAAAATGATTTGAAAAATGAGGACAACTAATGAGCAACCAACACGTACACCAACTATAACAATCACACATCTTCCCAAAACAAAATAAGAATACAACCCCCAAAAATTGACCATTGGAAATGAGCACATATAAGAACAACATTCATGCTAATCACAGTTATTTACAACTCTTATTAAAATTCTTTAGATTTTAAAAAAAAAAAATTTCAATTTTTTCCTTGGAACTATTTCCCTTTTTTTCCCTTCTTATTTTGTTTTGCTTGCTTTTTTTTTTCCCATTAAGAAAATGAATGAATAGCATACATACAAATAACATAACTTAATTTCTAAATGGTCACAATGACACATCCCAAAGATCAATCACCAAATACAGAAAATACCCAAAAGCTACCCACCAATTGTTGAAGTGTTACTTCATTAGTCTTGGCTTAGGTATAGAAAAATGTGTTTAGGCCGAGGGTCAAAATAAAGGGTTCACAACAAAAAGGTCAAGGCTCAAATGGTGAGCAAAGAGTGAACATTCAAATCAAGGTGGCAATTTGGCTAATGTGATTCACAAAATGAATGAATGTCTGTATTCTATTATCATAATGCACGTGCTAAATGTGATTTTGAAGAGAATCAAAGCAAGTTTTAGCGACATAATCATGGAAGAGACACACATGAAAGAAAAATGTGAGACTAAAAATGATAAGTTATTCTTTAAGGCTCAAAATCTCAGGAGTTATCTACCAAAGTCAAGATTGCATTAGAAAATATCAGGGGTTAGGTCTATATACAAACATCATACTTTCGACTAAGTTCTATCAATATACACCACAACTATATACAACCTTAAACTAAGGGTACACGAGAACATGATCAATCAGAAATAGCACATATATTCTCCAAAAACAAAACAAAAATCTTTTTGAATTTTCAAAAATTTCCTTTTTTTTGGTCAAAAAATTTTTTTGAAGCGTAGTTTACCCACCTCCACACCTAAATCAGGCAATGTCCTCTTTGGAAGTAGAAGGAAACACAAAAAATAAGAAGAAAAAGAAATGTACCAAAAGAAAAATGAGACTCAAAAATAAAAAGGATACGACTTTAAAATAAAAATATACAAATATATACACATAAGAGAAATAAAAGAGAAAGCAACCAATATAAAAAAAGAAAATAAAAGAAAAAGAAGAAAAAGAGAAAGAAAGGAAAGAAATGTCAATCAAACCAAGTCGGCCACTAAATACACCCAAGCTATCTCAGAAGCACATCACTTATTAGAACTCGACTCATGGAGTATCAGACACTCCATATCCTTTGTGCTCAGCAGCTCCAAAAGCTACTTCAACCTCTAACCGTTCATTTTAAACTTGGCTCCATTTTTAGGATCCTATATCTCGACTGCACCATAGCGAAAACAGACGTGAAATAATATAAGGACCAGCCCATCAAGACCTTAATTTCCCTAGAAACAAATGAATCTTAGAATCATATAAGAGTACTTTCATTTTGGGGCAAACTCTTTCCTAAGAATATGTTTGTCATAAAATAACTTAGCCCTCTCTTTGTAAGATCAAGGACTCTTATAAGCCTTAATTCTTATCTCTTCTAGCTCACTGAGTTGCAGTCTTCTCTCTTCAGTAGCTGGAGTCAAGTCAAAGTTAAGCATCTTAATGGCCCACTAGCTATATGCTCTATCTCAACAGGGAGATGACAAGGCCTACCATGAACAACCCTATAAGGTGACATACCTAAGGAAATTTTAAAAGCCGTCCTATAAGTCCAAAGAGCATCTACAAGCTTATCGGTCCAATCCTCTCTATTCCTGCTCACAATCTTCTTAAGAACCAATTTAATTTGCTTCTTGGACACTTGAACCTAGCCACTGGTTTGGGGATAATAGGGGGCAGCAAGTCGATGGACTATAGAGGACCTCCTCAACAAGGCATCAAAAGATCTATTAGTAAAGTGGCTACCCTGATCAACAATGATAGCTAGGGGCATGCCAAATCTAGCAAAAATATTCTCTCTAAGGAACTTCACAGCCACCGTAGCATCATTAGTACTAGTAGGGATGGCCTATACCCACCTAGAAACATAGTGTACAGCTAATAAAATTTATTCATTTCCAAAAGAAGAAGCAAACGGTCATGTGAGGTCTACACCTAAATATCGAAAATCACTACTACAATGATGGAGATTAGTGGCATCATATCTCTCCTAGTTATCCTACCAAACGGTTGGCACCTAGAACAACTCTTATAATACTAAAAAGCATCCCTAAACAAGGTCTGCCAATAGAAACCACATTGAAGAACTTTAGCTACTGTCTTTCTCTCACTTAAATGCTCCTAACAGACTTGGTCATGACAAAATGAAAGAACACTTCTAACTTGATGATATGGAAAAACCTCCTAAAGATTCAGTCAGAATAATACTTAAATAAGTAAGGGTCATCCCAAATAAAGCATTTCACGAGGTGGAAAACCCATCTCTATCATTCTGAGTCCAACCCTCAGGAATCCTACCAGACAGTAGGTAGTTCATGATGCCAACATATCAAAGGTCATGGTGGACTACATACAATTGCCTATCTGCATCCAGAAATATTGGACTCATGCTCTCTACCATATTGAATCCTAGACAAATGTTCAGTAACAAGGTTCTCATAAACTTTCATATCCTAATCTCATAATCAAATTCTTGCAAAAGCAAGATCCATCTTACAAGTCCTCTAGAAACTCTCAAGCAGCAGTGGCACTCTTAGAAAGAAAGTCACCTTGACATATAGATTCTAGCATGGTTTGAGTTTATTGGTTAAGTCCTTCATAAAAATTTGGCACAAACGTGCTTGGTCTTAACCATGGTGGGGACACTGGCCCAACAAATTCTTAAACCTATCCAAATATCTGCGAAATGATTCCCTTTCTAGCTAAAGAAATTGACTAATTTCATTCCTTAGTTTAATAGTCTTGGCATTAGGAAAATATTTTCTTAAAAACAATCAAAGAAATTTATTCGAAGAAGTAACAGAATTAGTAGTCAAGCCGTACATCCATTGTTTGGCAAAATCTTTCAAAGCAAAAGGAATTAATTTCATTCACCCAACATCAACAGGTATATTAGGGAAATGCATCATAGAACACACTTCTTTAAATTCCCTTAATAACAAATATGCATCCTCTTAACCCATAAATTTAGGGAGCATTTGAGTATAATGGGGTCTCAACTCGAAGGTCACATTAGGTCCTAGGTCAGGTAGAGTAAAACAAGGTGGCAAAGCGATCCTAGGAGGATTGAATATTTTGCTCAAAGATGCCTTTTGTGTCATTTCTTGCAACTCTAGTTCAAGTTTGGGTTCTAATTTGGACTCCAAGTTAGGGTCGAGCTAAATCCTAGTAAGTCTACCGCTCCCTGCGTCTCTAACCCAATCAGTCACGGAGATCTCACACCCTCACAAAAGTGATTTTTATTGTTTTTGATTTTTTTTTTTTTTGTTTCTTCTGCACACCAAACAATACCAGAAAGTACACTAATCTTAAAAACAAAGCAAAAATAGAAAACACAAAATAAACCAAAAGAAACTAAAAATAAACTAAAACTTAAACAAGCAAAATCTAAAAAAAATAAAAATAAAATAGAAAATCAAAGTCCAAAATTAAAATTCTATGTACAGAAAATTCAGCACAATCACAACAAACATGAATATATTTTGTTTTCCAATTTTTTTCTACCCTAAAACAGTGTGGAAACTTCACACTATAAAATTATTTCTAAAAATTATAGAAATGTCTAGAAATGTTTTAAAATTTCACAAAAATTCACCTAGACTCTAAAAAACGCAGAGAATCCACTAAAAATATCAGATCAGTTAAATAAACACAAGAACAGCTCCAAAAAATTTGAATGAGAAACTGAAATATGTAAAACCTACACTATTTAATTTTTTTCTGTTCTAATCTTTCTTGCATTGATCAATCCTCAAAACTCTTAGTTCTGTTTCTTTTTGCAACAGATAATAATCACTAAAAATCAAGATTAAATTGACCAAAACAAAAAGTGAAACTACAAACTCAAATTAAAAATCAAAAGCAAAACAAATCTAAACTAAACCAAAACTAAACTGAGACTAAACTAACACACAAACAAAATCAAAAATCAAAAATACGAACAAAAATGAAAACGAGTAAAATGACTCAACTTAATCCAGCACCTAATTTCACAAAATCCATCCCTAACAACAACGTCAAAAACTTCTTATAATTTTCTGCAAGTGTACAGTTTATTACCATAACAATTACGAGTGTCATTCTTAGGGATGAATTATGAATTTAAGCAATGAAGTGAATTAGTAACCAACGACCCCAAACCATGAATCTAGACATGATCTCAATCAATTCAGAATACTAAATTTCAATAAATAAATGAATGTCAAACCTACCCAATAACAACCACCTTAAAACCTCCAAATCCCTTCAACCTCAATCGAGAACAACGATCGAAAGATGGGCCTAAATTGAAGTGGCGAAATGAGAGTAATAAGACAGAAATAATAGGACATGCTTCCGATACTCAAGCCTTCAGGAACTAAGAGAACCTCACGACATTCATAACCTAAAACAGAACATCAAAATTTGAATGGAACAAAGAGCCAGTATCTGAATCCTTCTTCAACCAATTACTCAGAAACAAAAGTTAAAACTAAAGTCTTCACTCAAAGTTGAAATCTTGAATTTCATTACACTATTTTTGGGCACTGAAACTAAATCTAGGGGGAAAAAGAGGATGAAAAACTAAAAATGAAAAATTCAACTAAACAACTCTCATATGCTCTTCTTTGCTATTAGCCTAACTTTCATTTTTATCGTTCCCCAAATTCGAGTCACCTTGTTATTGGTCACCTCCATTAATTCCCAAATTATGGCCTTGTAATCCCCTTATCATTGCTTAAAATAGATGCTGAATTAATGAGGACGAATGAGGAGATAAAAAGAGAAGAAAAATTAAATGGTGTGTAGTGAATTAAGGAAGGAGAAGCGTCTGGTGGTATAGGTGATGAGCAGCAGGGGATAGCTGGCTTTAATCTAGATTTGTTGAGGGAGAAGAAGAAAGAAGATAGCCTGTAACTCACGTAATTTGCACGTGGCTCTAAGTGAGAGGAAGGAAAGTGGTGTGGATTAGGCTAGGGAATGAACTGGCAAGGCAGCAAGGTGGGGAAGAATTGGTCCGCACGCCTTGACAAGCAATAGGCCTAAAAAGAAAAAGAGAGAAGGAGGACTAAGCAAGCGAGAAGCTGGGTCGCATGTAGCATAAGACAAGCCCATGAAGAGAACAAGGGTTCTGGAAAAGGAGGTTAGAGCTATATGATTTGGGCAGAAGCAATGCTTCCCTTTTTTCCTTTATCTTTTGCTCTCAATTTTCAAATTGCTCAAATTCCTACAAAACAAACAAAAACATATTAAATTCCTAATTTAATTATTTATTTCAAGCCAATATTGGATAATAAAATAGTATAAAATGACATAATATTAGGTTGAACACCAACCCGTTGCCATATCAATGATGTATGCATCAAAGACCTTAATGCATGGTGTTACAACATCTACCAATGCTTAACGAAGAAAGAGTACCCATCAGAGTCTTCTCCTTTGGCCCAGCGGGCGCTAGGGTTATTAGCCTATAGTAATTTGAGGACAAAGGGAAGCTATATGAGAAGACAAATTTGGGTATAACCTTACTCTACATAACACAGTAAAAAGCTTAAGAAATCATGAAGGAAGTTCATGGTGAAAGTGTGGGTCATACATGAACGGCTAAATGCTACCTAAAAAGGTCCAAAGAATAGGGTATTAGTGGTTCGCACTAGAAGTATATTGTTATACATATATTAGAAGATGTCATAAATACCAAATATATTCTAATTTGTAGGATTAACCTCCTTTTCTCTCAACGCACACCTTTCCATGGGTCTTTTTAGTCTAGCGAATCAATATAATTAGAAAGGTAATGCCAGATGGAATACGGCTGTCAGATTTTCGCTTGTTGCTGAGTCCCTGGCAATGGAATTTTAAAATTCCGTCATCATTGGCGACGGATTCAGCGACAGAAATTGCGACATGCTTTTTTTTGGGGGGGAAATTAGCGGGGCAGGGGTGGCGACGGAATGTGTAGTCCGTTGCCATTAGAGACGGAATCAGCGATGGAAATTCCGTCGCTGATGACGATGGACTACACATTCCGTAACCACCTTGTCCCCCAAAAAAAAAATTTTGCCATTCCGTCGCCATTCCGTCGCTAGGTTTCTTATTTTTTTAAAAAAAGTGCTTGTTTTTTATCGTATCCCTTAGTACATACATTTTAAGCTCTGCAAGAAATTTACAAGATCTCTGCACTCAATCAACATCCAATGGCTTCGAATATAATTTCATTTGAAGTGTTCTCAACAATTTCAAGCCATACAAAGGTGGAATATCACATCCAATGCAACACTTCCAACGAAGAGTTTTCAATTCATAAGTTCCAAACAAAGTCTCTAAATATCACAAACCACAAATCCAAACAAATCAGAAGTTGTCAGTAATTGAGAATGAAATTATATGTTTGCAGAAGAGGGAGAAGCAAGCGCTAAATGGGAGGAAAATTAAATAAGCACCCAGGGGAGGGGAATGAAATAAGCACAAAGTGGAGGGGAAGCAAGCAGCAAGAGATGTACTTCATAAAGAACCAAGCAGAAGAGCGACCAGCTAAAGGAAAACTACAACCAACTCAATCACCAAGGTGAAGATCATCCTCTTTCCCTTCCTCTTCCTCTTCCTCACCCTCTTCCTCATTATGTTGTGAGTGATGAGTAATGGTGGTTGAAATCCCAAGCCAGACGCCTGTTGCATTTGAAAGAAAGCTTAGAGGCACTGATCGATGCTCATCATTTATTGGCTCAGTTGTTGGTTGCTTTGGGTGAGTAATTTGTTGGATTCCTCCTGTTACTTACATTTCTCTATAAGCAACCGGTAGCTTTCAGCTTGTGAAGTTAGCTCACCCCCAAGTTGGTTACACCCCTTAAGTCATTGAGCTCTTGTTGCGATGGCGTAGAACCGGTACCTGCTGATAGGCATTTCGGTGAAGTACGCATTAGTATTACAATTAAGTAAATTCATTGTATAACCATGTTTGTTAAAACTTTAATATGAAAACTATACAAAATCTTTGAGTGGGACTGAAGTAACCGGATTCCCTAATGTTCATAGCCTCGTCACCAATGCCATAAATACGACCCTTCTTGTTCTTGTACGTCTTCACCCATAACTCATTTTAGTTTGAAAGTGGCTGGTTTAGATCTTGAGAAGTGCCATCTCTTGTCCCTTGAGAGTTGATAACATTTTGAAAATCACGTTCAATGGATTCCTACAACACCGCAACATGCGTACGAAATCATGTATACTACAATTACTGAAAATAAAGTATACAAGTTCATGTTGAACTACCAATAAAGATTGAGAATAGCTAATTGCTTACATATGCTTGTTGTGATTTCTTGTCAACCCAAGGGGCATCTTCTTTGCCATGGAGTTTGTGAGTACGACTGATTAATTCAACAATGGTGGGCTCCGTCCCAAGTTGTTCCCTCTATGTACGTGCCAGAAAGAATGATGGCAAGCACAACACAAAATACAGTATTAAACTTAAAGAAATACATAGTAAACATTAATTCATTTACCAGACGCCGCCTATGCTCATGCAAAGGGATCGAGCCACAGGCGTGGAGAGATGGGCTACCACTTTCTGGAGTTCCCAGTCGGTTCTTCTGGGCTATTTCATGCAATTTCTTATAATGTTCATTCGCACAGTGCAATTGGAGTCCCTCCCATTGAGCATCACCGAGCCAAACAGGCTTCTTGTTATGCTTCCTTGCTTTGCCAAAGAAGTCTCTCAAGTTTGCATTGCCTCGGTTTTCAAAATTTTTTCTTATACGGTCTTCATGGACCAGATCCTAGGTAAACCACTTCTGCAATTATGAAAATAAAAAACGCATCAAATAATACAATAGTAATTTATCACGTTCACAAAAACTGTTAATAGGTAGTCACTGTAGTTACCTTGAACTCTCCAAACCACAAATCTCGTACTGGTTTGGGCACTTAACTCCATCTAGGCCAAGCTCCGTTATATTTGCTTTGAAATATGAGCGAAATCCTACTAACAGCACCATCATTGAGAATAAACCTAATTGAATATAACACATCAAATTGATTACTTATTATGCAAAATTCATGTAGTACTTCATAAGATATAACAAATGAAGACTTAACCGTTACCATCTGGCTCAATCCAAGTCTTAACTCGAGTGCTCCCATGACTGGATTGTGCTTCACCTTCACCACTTGCAATGTTGTCTAGGGACTGGTTTGTGTTAGGGTGAGCAGGTTGGGGAGTAGGCTGCACAGTGTGAACAAGATGGGGTTTTGAGGAATGTTGTAGACAAATTGGCGGTACATGACGCTTTGGTTGGGAATGTATGAGGCCTGATGATGGAAAGCCCTAAATGGGGGAGGCATTGGTCCTGAAATACCTGGTATATAGGCAGCCATTGTGGCTCCTGGATGAACTGGTATATAAGGTACCTAGGGGGAAGATGGATCAATGTCCATTGCGGTCGGATCTACGGCAGAGCTCCTATGCCCTTGTCCTCTACCTTGAAGGGAGGATTTACCTCGATAAGAACTGGAATCCATACCTAAAATAGGTGATAACAAAGCCAAGTACAAATATATAATGATTGCACATATAAACCGTTTACTCATACATCATAATAGGTACGTAGGTAACCCATATTTTGCAAAGCTCATTCATACAATATAAGTAAAGTCACAACCAATTGTTTGACATGCAAAGTACTCAAATACATAAGAATTCATAAGCACTCAATCATCTGCATCCTCATCATCATCAATGTCATCGTCATCGTCGTCGTCATCATCATCATACAAATATAAATTTTCTTCAGCTTGATCTGTTTCATTACTGTCATCCCACTCCCCCTCTTCATCACCCTCATCATTCTCTACCTAACCTGAATGAATAAAAACCCAATTTCATCATTAACCTCTTCTAGTGGTGCACTTTCATCCACTAATGATGCAAGGATGGCGTCATTCACAGGTTCGATGATAGTCGTCATGTCCGTTTGTTGGTACGCAGTAGGTAGAGTGTACTACTTATCCACTCTCGCCCTTAGTTTGGTTGGTATGGCAACAAGCCAATTGGCCCTATCCCTTGAGCGATCTGCATGTGGCATGAAGTATACTTGTGATGCGGTGTTTGGGAAGATAAATGGGTCGTACTTTCGGTACCTCCTTATATGGTGGACCTCAATAAGGTTGCTTAGTTTATGAGATCGTGTCCCATGATTCAATGTGGGATCGAACCACTCACAACTGAAGAGCACACATCGTTTAAGTGGTTCGCCTATGTACTCAATTGGGACAATATCCTTTAAAACACCATAATAATCATTCTCAATATCGCCTTCCCCAGTGCCACAAACACCAACACTATAATTATATGTTCTCTTCCCGACGCTTCAAGCTTCTGTGTGGTCCATTTACTCTATATGCCGTCCACGTCGACACATACCAATCTGGTTTCACAGCCAATTGGCTCAAGTAGCAATATTTGTCGGTCTCGAATAGTTGAATATAATGCACTTAAGGTGACATAACAAGTAGTTTTAATTAATACAATGCACCTAATTAACCGTTATGTTAAAATTATGAATAAATGAGTTATAATACTTACATTCTAACTAAACCAATCTGCGAAATGATTTTCGATGATGGTGTCGACATCTGCGTAGCTGACATTGGGACATGCAGTTCTAACTTGTTCTGTGAAAATTCTATCACATTTTATAAAGCCTATTAATATACTTGTGCTCTGAATGATAAACTCAATTGGAAGTGAAAACACCACTCATCCTATATAAGGTTTAACCTCATCACAATTTAACAGCATGTGAAGATGGGCAGCAACATATTCGGCATCTATGAGATACCTTGATCTTTTCCTACTAATAGCGGTCCCTTGTGGTGGAAACACGAACAAAGTTGAAAAATGATTAATATGTTCATCATCATCCTCATTTCTCCTGCACCTAGTGCGCATGGAGGGCACATTAGAGCCGAAGTAATAGGAGGCGAAGAATGTCCTCTCTGCTCCTATGTATGCTTCTATGATTGAACCTTTAGGACATGCTTGTTGCTTTATGTTTTTCTTCAATCGGCCAAAGAACCTACCAAATTCACAATTGCATTCACTTGTAAGTGATTCCATATATAAGAATTGAGATAAGGTTTCATGAATTATAGTATACTTTACCTCTCAAATGGACACATCCATCGGTATTGTACTGGACCATCTAGTTGAGCCTCTTCTGCCAAATGCACTGGCAGGTGCTCCATTATATTGAAAAAGTTAGGAAGGAAAATGGTCTCTAACTTACACAAAGTAATGACAATGTTGCAATGCAGTTCCTCAAGCATATCCTCCTGCAATGTTGTTGAGCATAAGTTTTTGAAGAACTGGCTTATCTCAATAAGAGGTTTTAACACATCATCTGGGAGCACACCAAATACAATTGGTAAAAGAGTCTCCATAAACACATGGCAATCATGACTTTTCATGTTGTTGAACTTAGCCTCATTAGGGTCCATGATATTCCTCAAATTAGAGTAATATCCATCAGGCATTTGAAGCTCCTTCACCCATTCACACAACTCTCTTCGTTTATCCATAGGAAGTATGAACTTCGCTTTTAGTTTAACCGGCTGACCACTTGGGCCTAAATGTAAATGTAATTCTGGTCTGTCACATATTTCTGTAACATCCATACTTGATTTGGCATTGTCCTTTGCTTTCCCATGAACATCCATAACAGTGTTAATAATGTTCTCGAAGAAGTTCTTTTCAATATGCATCACATCTAAATTATGGCAGAGTAGTTGGTGTTGCCAACAAGGCAACTCCCAGAATATGCTGTTCTTCACCCAGTTGTGCTCATTTTCCTTAAATCTTGGTATGACAAAGTCACCATTTGTAGTTACCATTGGGTAATCTTCCACCTCGGCATAAAGTTCTTCCCCAAATAGTCGGCGAGGAGGACCCCCTGTGACAATTCTGCCTTTTCTAAATGCTGTTCTATTTCTTCTGAACGCATGATTCCTTGGCAAAAAACACCGATGATAGTCAAACCATGAGAATTTACCTCCATTTCTCAATCTCAAAGCCTTTTGCTATTTCATACATACAGGACATGCCAATTGGCCATTAGTACTCCACCCAGACAACATTCTATATGCGGAAAAATCATTGATGGTCCACATAAATGCAGCCTTCATCTGAAATGTATGCCCCGTAGAAATGTCATAAGTCTCAACTCTAACATCCCACAACTCTTTCAACTCATCAACAAGAGGTTGTAAATATACATCTATCTTGTTCTTGGGATTTTTGGGCTTGGGGATTACACAAGTCAAGAACATAAACGGTATGGTCATACACATTTCAGGGGGAGGTTATAAGCTGTAACGACCACCGGCCAAATGGAGTATGATCTTGAAGACAACTTGTAAGGATTAAATCCATCAACACATAAGCCAAGCCTCACATTCCGAGGCTCTGCAGCAAATTCAGGGTACTTGGTATCGAAATGTTTCCATGCTGCCCCATCTGATGGATGACATAAAATATCGTCCTCACGTCGATGTTCACAATGCCATCTCATATGCTCTGCACTACTTCTTGATGCGTGCAACCTCTACAGTCGAGGTTTTAACAGCAAGTAATGCATCCTCGAGTATGGCAATGGATTCTGATTCCTTTGTTATGACCTTTGCCTCTTCCATCTTGAATGCCCACAAAACTTGTATGCATCTAGGTTTGCATCATTCTTATAAAATAGCATGCAACCTTTCTGACAACAATCAATTTGGACCACATCGTTGCCGAGATCTTTAACAACCTTCTTCATTTGCCTATAGTTGTTTGGCATGCGGTTGTTAGGGGGGCACATCTCTTTCATTAATTGAACAATTTCATCGAAACAATTTTAAGGCATATTATAATCAGATTTAATACTCAACAGTTTCACCACCGCAAATAGCTCACTGTGGGCGGAGCAACCATCGTACAAGGATTCTTGAGTAGCTTGAACCATATTATAAAATGGTTCTCAGTAAGTGCTTGACCCCTCTTCCCTTACATTTTGATTTGCTATTATAGCATCATCAATCATGTCCTCCATCTGATCTACGTAGGATTCAGAGTAGTCATTATTAATATGACTTGAACCTCCAACTTCTGGAATTTCACTATTTGAATACCCAGAATCATATTGATGAGGTTCTATTTTCCCATGACTTGTCCAAAACCAATACCCTTGCACAAAATCCTTATACATAAGGTGCATCTTGACCTCATCAGGTGTCAAGTATACCCTATTTCTGCATTTCACACAAGGACATCTATACTTTTCCCCATTCAAAAACTCTGTCTGTCTACGTGCAAATTGATCGAATTGGTTTACTCCATCTAGAAATTCTTGCGTATAACTACTACGATCAGGCAGTAATCTATTATACATCTACCTACGATGTGGAGGACCATTCATATTCTACCTAACTAACAATAACCACATAAGGTATTTGATAAGAATTAATTTTAATCAAAATTATAGTAATTACATAAATTATGTAATTATATATTATATATGTTTACTTTAAAATTTCCACATTCACCCAAAAAAAAACTTATAAATTTTGACAAATATACTTATATTCTCACGAATTTTACAAAACTAATAATTCATACATAGTTGACCACTTTATTTCACCAACATATCAAATTTCAACTTAAAAATACCAAACCTAAGTGTACATTGCATTGGGCGAAATCTTTAAATAAATATGAGCTACAACTTCATACGAACATCACATTTGAACAAAATTATAAACTAAAGCATCTCAATCCACCAATATATCAACTTTCAAGTTCACATCACCAAACCTAAACCCTAAATTGCATTGAGCAAAATCTCTAACCAAATTAGATCAATAACCTCACACAAATACCACATTTCAACAATATTATCAATTAAAATATTTTATTCCACCAACATATGAAATTTCAACTTCAAACTATCAAACCTCAACCCTAAATCACATTTACCAAATTCTTGTAATGAGTTAGAGTAATAACCTCACACAAATAGCAGATTTCAGCAACATTATCAATTAAACTATTTCATTCCACCAGCATATCAAACTTTAACTTCAAACTACCAAACCTAAGTCCTAAACCGCATTTACCCCAATCTTGAACCAAATGAAAGCAATAACCTAACATAAACACCACATTTCAACATAAATATGAACCAACTATGAAATCCAAGCAACGTAGTACAAAAATTTATAGAAATTACAAGTAGTTTAGTTGAGAAAAATACCTCAAATTACTCCAAAAAACCGGCGGTGAGGGGGCGGCAGGCGGCGCTGGGGGGCGGTGACAGGCGGCGACAGCAAGGGGGACAGCCGGCGGTGACTAGGCGGGGCGGTGGTCGGATGACGAGCTTGGTTCGCCACACTCTCTCTGTCTCTCTCTCCCCGAAGGGATTTTGCAGCAAAATGAAACTAGAAAAAACTCTGATTTCATTTAAGTGGGCTGGCGACAGACAGGTGATGGAAATTCCGTCACCAGCCCACTTTTTAAAAAAAATTTCGAATTTTTTTTTTGGGCGATGGAAATTCCGTCGTCCATTTTTTCAAAAAAAATTTAATTATGGCGACGGAATTTCCGTCGCCTACTGTCAATTATGGCGACAGATTGAGTTTTCCATCGCCATATTTGTCGCACAATTTGACTTTTTTGTAATACTGTTTTTCAGTCGCCATGTCCGTCGTCAAATCTATCGTTGATTTTTTCCGTCGCTGACTTCCGTCGTTAATTTGAACTTTTTTAGTAGTGACCCTTGCATGCTAAGATTACTTCAAAACATGTGGCAAAGTTCCTCATAAATAATATCATATGTAGATATGGTACATCACATGAGTTGACAAGTGAGTAGGGGAGCCATTTAGAAGGGAAGTAGCAGCCCTGCTTGGTAAGTACAAAATTCAGCATCATAAGTCATTCCCTTACTAATCCCAAACAAATGAAGTAGCAGAAGCAATTAATAGGAATATTCCGAGGATAATTGAGAATATGGCTGAGAACTAAAAGGATTGGCCTGACAACTACTGTTTGGCCTATGAGGATATAGAACTTTAATTCGGACCTCAAGGAGAGCAATGTCATACTCTCTAGTGTATAGGATGGAGGCAGTACTTCTGAGTAAAATAGTAATACCCTTACTTAAGTTAATTATAAAAAGTCAAATCCCAAAGTCAAAGTGAGAGAAAGGTTGATATAAAAAGCGGGTCAGGCTATGAAAGAAGATTGAGGGTTTCACATAATGTTCAAACATACCAAGTTCGGATTTCCAAAGGTTTCAATAAGAAAGTCAAGCCTAGAACCTATAGGAAGCTGACCTGGTTTTAATGGAGGTAAGGACTCCAATACAAGACCCAAGGTGAAAACTCAACCTACTTAGCTAGGCCCATGTATTATAAAAATCATTTTGCTAGGTGAAATAGTAAAACTTATGGATATAACTGGAGAGAAATATACTTAGTAAACAAATTTGGGTCAATTGAATAACTATTACATTTAGTCGGTCGCTCCACACAAAAAGCCCATGACAGGCTTTGACAGGAAGAATGAATAAAATTTGTTCGAGCCCATAATAAGTTCACAAGGCACATACCAGGCCCAAAAGAGCAATAACGTAAGGAACAATAGAGGCCTGATTCCACAATGCAAATATGTAGCAAGCCCTAATGGTCTGAACCGATTACTCTTGACTAACTCTTCACCCACCTAAAAACAAGACAAGGGAAAAGAAACATATATACAGCACCACTGTTCGGTTGGCCCAACAGATTAACCCAAATCCAGCATAGCAGAACTAAAGGGCTCCGGATGAAAATCAAGGCTAGGCCATAGCATGAACCCGGTTGGGTTCCTACAAGTAGAAGTTAGGCTAAATTTAAGAATGCGAGGATAGGTTTGGATAGGTCAAACAGATTAGCAGTTAGCAACTTTGCGATAAAAACAATAAGTTATCTAGAAAGGCTTAATACTTTTATTGTCATTAAAATCCAAAAAGCGTGCAACCTATAATAAAGTTCTTCCTAGCACTATACTATGATAGGCATAAAACTTTAAGTTTAAAAGTAAGAGGCAAAGCTTATTCCTCATCCTTTTTTCATTTTCTTATCCTTGTTGGCTTGGGATGTTGTTTTCTAAGGGGTATGATCCTTAATCCATTTCCTGCTACTATGAGATGAGTCTCCTTTTTTCATGTTGGTCTCCATCTTCCTAGTATTCCAGGGCTCCATGGCATCCTCTTTGTCCTGGATAGCCTTCCTTAACTTAGCATTACCTACATTCATATAATTTAGATGATGTTCCTAGAAATAGGTAGAGCATGGGACCGACAACATCATAATAGTAGGATGATGAAGCTGATAATCAAGCCATGAATTGCAATGAGAAGGATCATTCATAAAGCCCCTAAAGGGCACGCAGTCTGAGGCCAGAACGGTTTGGCTATAACTAAATTATCTCATCAACTATATAGGAAAATAGTAGGTTCCTATGGATAGGCAAATGAGGCGAACATAAGCATTGTGCCACCTATTCATCACAAATCACTAGATCCTCTCTAACAAACCACCCGGCTAAGAGGCACGTTCTTCTCCAAGAAGCTAATCCAATTTGCCATCGATTAATCCTTTGAAAGTCTTTTCCGTTTGCTAGAATTCAGCAGCTAGATTGTTATAATTTTCGCAAGCACATAGTTTATCGCCGTAGCAATTACGGGTGTTGATCCTCATGGATGGATTACACAACTAGATTACAAATGATCTAAACTAGTATGTTTTAACTAAGTTAACAAAAATTAATTATTAATTTAAAACTGATAACAATAGGAAAAGGCAAAAAATGACTTAAGCAATGATTTGCCTAGACTTACTGGAATTTTTTTACACTTAAAGAAAACTCACTAGACTCTTAATTTGCATACGAAAATAAAACTCATTTATAGTCACAGATTATGAAGCAACCACTCCTTAATTCTAACAACAATATCACCGATTCTGAAACTTGAAACCAAGCAAGAAACAAGAATAAGAGAGGGCACCCAAACTGGAACAGATACAACCATTGGGTAGCAATCAAATTGGAACAACAGATCGATCGGGAGGAGAACAAGAAGATTGTGACGATAACCTTAATTAGAACACAAATCAGCAGAGAATCAATAATCTAGTAACCATCACCAACACCACAACCAAGCACGAGATCAAGGCAATTGTGAAATGCAAGAGCTACAATTTAAACCTATTTCCACAAATCAAAACAGAGGAGCGAAATAGAGAATTGAATTTACACCATAAGCTTCTACCAAAAGCAAAATCAAACTAAACAACTCATTTTCACACCAAAACTGAAATTCTTATTCAAATTAAGGAAAACCGAAGTCGAATACACTGATTTTTGGTGAATAATACATGGAAACTTCAAATTAAGGAGAACCAGACTTGACTGCTCTCTCTCGTTCTACAGGAAAGTAGGGACAAATCAGTGTACAGGAATTTTAAGGAATCAAAATAAGCAACATACATAGCCCTTTAAAGGTAGGAGGAAATGGAAGCTCAAGGCTATTCACACTCCAAAACCAATAGGACATCTATGTACACTGCCTCTTCTCCCTTCCCCGCAATGTTTACTCTTAAGCTATGGGAGCATTTGCGCTCAATTCTGACAGAAGACTCATAAAGATAAGAAGTTTGGAAAATATAGGAGAAAAGAGGCGAAGAACAGCAAGACATGTTACCAAGTGGGTCATGATGCAGCGGAGAGAGGTATCATAGTTACATTCTTGGTCAATATAATCAATGAAGTGATGGCCTATTTTCATCTCATCCATGTCCTGTATAAATTCCATTTCAAATAGGGTAAATAATTTTCTGAATCCACAACTTAAAAAATGATTTTTTTGGTCCATCCAATTTCGGGGCTAATAATTTCTGGAGCCAAACTTGACCAAACTAACTTTTAAAATTATATATAGTACCCTAGGTTTTTAAAATTTGCATTTTTAAACTCAACCATTAAAAACTTACTTTTGAAAATTTTAAATATATGCATATGATATTCTTCTCACAAGTACAACTCAAAGCTCTCTTTCAAATGGTATTAGAGCCACGTGAGCAAAAATAATTAAAATAACTAAGACTAATTAATAGTTAATTAAGCTAATTAACTATGTTTAATACTTTAATCGTCATCTCCTTGTCTTGATTCTAATTATTAACATATTATGCAAACTCTAGAAGGCACCACTTTAGTAGCACTGTAATTAAACCAAATCACTGATATAGTTTTAAAATTAAAGGTGAAATTAGCTAAAATTAAGACTAAAGTTAAGGAGAGAAAAAGCAATTGTCTGTCATCCATAAAACAATATGAAATTCTTAACCTTCGAGTAATTCCCTATCTCTCATCTATATATTGTCTCTTTTTATATTAATTGAGAGTTTGGTGACGTTAATAAGCTCATCCAACCTATATGGATTGTTCACAAAGACTGGAAACTAAGGACATGGTGTATATATTTGGACCCCTTTCAAAATATAGGAGTGCATGTCATCCTATCATTTACTCGACCAAAGGGGAGTTGATATGATTACGACTAGTTATATAATTTATTTGATCATTAAGGTTCCGTGTGGCTAGGCGCATGATGATTGGAATAAGGAAACAAGGTCATTAGTGAAATAGATCAAGTTAAAGATCGATCACACTAAGATGTATGGGACATATATAAGGTTATATATTGTTAAGGAAGATAAGATACCCCCCTGAAGAGTATATTCTCAATTTATGCAAATAGGAAACCCTTCTATGGAAGCACATTCCTTTTTTTTTTTCATTCAAATTTCCCCTCTTATATGACTTGGGTGAATCGCTTTAATGTTAAGGACCAATTGAACAAATTATTAAATATGGCACAATCAATTAACTTGAAAAGTGATAGGCAAATACTATGCACTATTAGAAGATACATGGGAGAGTAGGCCCCATCAAAAGCTACATGGGAGAGTAAGGGAGAGATGAGAAATAAGCATCCATACTGATGCATGGTGAATTTCATTTGTCCAAACAAAGTTATGAAATGCATGTAGATGAGCCCAATGAATGTTGAAGACCAATCTTTCCAAAGAAAAACTAAGAAAGAAAGAGAGAATTTCCAAATAAAGAAAGCCTCTAATGGAGTAGGCTCAACACTTGTAATAGGTAGCAAGTAGATATATTAACCCACCCTCTAACCCTCTAGTATATGCCTTAACACCAAGAATTAGATTAAAGGAAAGACTCAACTCACCACCCTCCTAAGAGAGATAAAGAATTTGAGATTTTGAGTAAAACCAAGCTTCAAGTTCTTATATCATTCGTTAAATCTAATTTTTCATATAGGCAATTGGGTCTATAAATACCAAATGAGATAGGGAATTAGTTGTACATTAGAAGGACAAGTGGATCAATATGAGGCTTACAAAATATCCTATGATAATAAATCAAGATGCTTAAGATAATTACAATCACTGTGAGATATGTTTTCCAGGATTCATCCTCCATCTTCTAGAGAGCCTTGAGTAGGCTCTACTCCTCCAAATAAGATGACGCTAATTGTCGACTCTTCCCTTTGTATGTGAAGAATCATCCCCTTCTAATTAATCTCCAAAATTATAGTCGTAACCTCTTGAATTAAGCCCATAACCAGAACCGTGCATTTTTCAATCCTAGACCAACCCTTACTGGGTATTTAGCCCATAACTTCCTCAATACTTGGAGTTTGAGGCAATTGAAGATTTGTTATAAAATAGACATTCATTGCTTTTCATACATGTATAATTTACAGAAACAGGAGCTCATTTTTCTGGTTAAATTTGGGCTAGAAATAAAGTAATGAATTTTGCCCAGAAACTGAAAATGAGCTAATAATGTGGTTTTGAAAGGATTAAGTAGTTAACCCCTTATTTAGGGTTACTATTGGCCCAACCACCTTTCCTAATCCTACTTGGACCTTCTTAAGGGCCCCAAGTCAATATTGACCTATGGGGACCTAGCCCTTGACCTAGGGTCAATATTTGGCCAACTTGGTTTATGACCCTCACTAGTGAGAGTAGGCCCATGCTCAGAAGTTGCTCTACATCACATACTTATTTTGAGTAAACTAGAGATCTCTTTCAAATCTAATCTAAAATTTTGGAGATAAAATTTATTTTAAGGGGGAAAGGTTGTAACAGCTCAAACCTAATCTATGTTAATTATCTCAGCCTAGACCTAATCTATGTTAATTATCTTAATTAATTCTAATTTGATAAATTATATTTGAGCACTGTATTTTAATTAAACATTTAAAATATTCATGCTATTATAGCTAAGATGACAAAGTGTCCTCCAGATAAAAGTTTATGATGCTTTGTATAAAATCATAAATTAGCATCTTAATAACTATGGTTATAAGAGTTATATCTTTCACAAAGCATATTGAATAAAATAATTTTCATAGCTTGTTAGTGTAAGTCTTACTTGAATAAGACAATAATAAATCAAACAAATGAACAAAGTTAAAAATATATGTGCAAAATAATAAAATAAAATATAAGAATAAAAGTTCACTAAATAGAAATTGAAAGAATTGGATTTGGCCCAATTGTGGAGGAGAGAGATAAGCCCAATTAGAGCCATAATTTTAGAGGTTAAAAGAGAATTGATGTAGGTAGACTAATAAGTAATATGATGAGAAAAAAGCCAAAAAAAAAAAAAAGGGAAGAAGAAGAGAGGGAAAGAAATGCTAGCGAAAGTATTAAATCAAAAGGAAAATATAAATACCCAAACCCCCACCCACTTTCTCTCTTTAACTTATCTCTCCCATTCGACCAGCCCCTGTGTTCCGCTGCCCTGCTGGCCACCTATAAACTCACCAGCTGCGCCTAGCTCCTGATCGAAGTTCCACCACACTGCCACCCATCACCCCTACTCTCAGCTGCCCTATTTATTTGATGTTAGGAAGGTGAAGCCCTCTAACTTTACTTCTTTTATCTTTGACTTAATTCCTTAATTTAGTTGAATATGTCTTCTTTGACTTCAATAAGTGTTCTTTTAACACAAGTTTGAGGTTTATGGCCCTAATTTTGAGATTAGAATGATCCAATGTTTAGGGGGTGTTTATCGAACTGATGATTATGGGTGTAAAACTTACGGAAATACTCTTGAATAATCTTGATTTAGTTGAAATTGGAGAAACTTTATTATATCTGGAAAGACTTTGGGGCTTGGTATTGTATTGGTGGGATTACTATAATGAAAGGTTCAGGGGACGTGCATGTCACATTGAGAAACAAGTTGAACTTACTTAATCTAACCCTTTCTCTTTTCCGTTAATAAATTGTTAATTTTTGAAGAATGGACATTGTTGTTCTACTACTAGAAGCAGCAATAGTACTAATAGTTGTTGTTGTAGTAGTAGTAATAATAACAATAATAATAGTAATAATAGTAATAATAATAGATAATGATAACAATAAAGGTGACAATGATAGTAATGACGATAGTTACAACAATAATGATTAAGGGAAAATCATATCGAGTACAAAAGATGGGTAAGGGGTTTTAGTTCATAAAAATTATCATAATGGGGGTATAGGTAACATTGCTAGTAATAAAAGATTCATGTAAAACAAAAGTGATGTCACTTTTATCATTGTCTAGCCATTAAGTAAATAATCCAAAGAGGCGTGAGAAAACTTCTCTATCCAGATGCATTTACTGCAAACACTCTTCGAAAATTCATGCATATCATTTATAACAATAAAAAAAACTCAGAATATACAAGTATTTAGTAAATTGTTTTTAAATATTATTTTACCATATAATCAAGTGACCAACAATTATTAATTATCAGGGCATATAGCCTTTAATTCGCCCTTGTGGCTTCAACCTAGGCTTCTCAATTGGCCTACGAGTTATTCATCTTATTCAATAAGCACATTGTACATATGAGATCATTAATTTGGGTTTCACTTTCAAATAATAACCATTAATAATTTCAATGCAATTTCCTCTCCTGTCATTTGAACTAAAAGGAATTCAAATGTGGGTGCCCGCTAAAAATTATTTCGGTCTTGATAATATAAACGTAAACATATTGAGTTCCTATGTTTTCCTATTTATGGTAAATCTTTGGGGAGACTACCCTCCACTAGCCCGCAGTAGCATTATAAAGTCTTGTTTTTTCTCAACCTTTTTGACCTTGGTTTTATAGTTGTCTAAGGGGTTTAGAACACTCACAGTGATGGTTAGTCAAGGTTTTAACTAGTTGAGTATCAGATGGATTTATTATGAATGACATAAGCATGTGTATTTTCATCTTTCAGATTCTGAATCAGTCTATTTATTTCAAAGGTACTTAGGGTATTAATTAGTAAGGGATGAACGAGCTTTTAGGGGAAATTATTACAGCTAATTCTAACAAATAGCCTTGTCCACCCCTAGGACGACGGTAATGCTCTAATCTAGGTCTTTCACAACATTAATGAATAATGGTTAGTCAATTTAGGTTAATAAAGTGATTAGGAGTTGGGGCGTTACATAGCACATAAAGGACTCTGAAGCAGATGATTCATGCAATGACTTAAGTACATTATATATTTATCGTGCGTAAATATATTTGCACATTTGAACAAGAATTGTCTTTCATCAAAGAGATAAACCAAGTATATACGTCAAAGCCAGGATAGTAAGGAATATAACATGTAATCTTGAATTTTTTAGCTTAATGAATATGGCCAAGCATATCACTTGCATAATATCAAGTCAATCATTATTAAATGAACTAAGCAATCATATTAAGCACGTCTAAGTTACACAAGGAGCATCCATGCCTAGATCGATTTTAGGGTAAGATCAATGCCCCTAAGCTCATTTAATCATATAATGATATCAACTAACTTAAGTATGTTGCGAATATCACTTTGGAGCTATATATGAAAAAGTTTATACTTTAATAGTATAATCACTCCATGTATTTAGCTCATGACATGGAGGATACAACCAAGTAAGTCGACTCTTGTGGACATCTTAATATTCATAGAACTCTATATTAGATATCATTCCAAGATCTTGTGAGTGTAGAATCAATGTAATTCATTTGACTATCAAACCAAGGAACCTAGGCATCAAGGATTCAATGTGAACATATGGAATCTATTATACAATGTATACCTAGAGTGTTATGTACATATAAACTCATCCTTAATGATCAAGGAGACGATCAACCATGTTATGCAGATTTAACCCTCATATATCATTACTATTAATTGGTTTGACATCATCAAAAATAAGATCACATTATACTCAACAACCTCCCCCTTTCGATGATGAGAAACAATTGATAGACAATGCATACAGACACAATGTATTTTATCTGTCTCTTATCTTTTATTCTCCTTTGTCATATCTCATTTTCACATTCTCTCCTCTTTCTTCATCATCGAAAAGGTACGAGATGAAAAAAATAGCAAGTATATATCATAGGGAAAGAACATTCTTAGCTCTCTTTTTCCATGTTAATGGAGCATATGATAGTCAATTTAAATCAACATGTATTCTCCCTATTAGTCATGTAAATGAAACACATTGGGTGCATCAAATCATGGAAAGCATGCTTTGAAGATATTAAGATATATTTATCCCTTTTTGTCTGCTTAATTTCATATAATCTAAGCATAATAAACATGAAGTCATCATAATCAATTTTTATGGCTATGAAGCATGTATTTATTCAAGTCCAACTAGCCTAAAGCATAAACATGATTCACTAAGGCATTTTTAAGCAGTCATGTGTAGTATAGCATTTATTGTCAATTAGTATCAACTAGATAAAAAATCATCAAGGTGTGCATGTGATATTAATTTGAGCAATCATGCATATAATAAGACCTCAGACCCTGCGTAAGCAGGACCCACACTGAGAGCTATTGTTGCTGTTGCTGTATGCATGTAATAAGAGCATGAATTGATCAAATGCAAACAACATAACCATATACTTCACAGAAGAAGTTCAATGGCTTTGAAGTGTTAAATCACATAATAAGTCAAGGGGCTCAACTTATGCTCCTCTTGATCTGTTTTAGATACCTTGATTGTTTAGTCTTACATGTAATAATAAATCATACACATTTAAAATGACATATCTTATAAGCATTCGTATTATAATCACTCAATCAGTTAAGCTAGATAGATCAAATCGAAATTGTGTCATTGATGGACACCCTGACCAATTATGATTTGTGTTTATGGTGGACAATGACTCTACTTTAGCTTATGCTTCATGCCTTCCACTTTTCGTGTCACTTTTTACATATTGAGTTGTTGCATATTTTTTATCATTGACAAATTGTTAAGGTCAATAAATGTGGTCATAACTTTAACATGATGTCAATGTTATTCCTGGGAGTAGTTATGATGGTCTTTCTTCGATCACATAACTCTAATTCTTATGTCAAAATCTTTTTTTCCTACATCTACTTGGTTGACATTATTGGATCTAAGAGAAGGCTCTCCCTTGATTCAAGCATCCAAATTAATCATATAATATCATGTTCATTCAGTAAGAATGACCAAACTTATGGCATATGAGAAGAATATTAAACATATCAGCTTACCCATGTGGCTAATCATAAAATAACAGTGAGAGTTGTATAGCCACACAAAGTATAAACGATGACATGGTATGAATCAAATTATCTCACCCATGACGAAATAATTTAGGCCAGATAATTACATAAGAACATGTAATAAGTATACCAAGCTTGTATAAATTAAAGATTGATAATGTACAAAACATCATTAAAGTGTAGCATAATCAAACAACCAAGGTAAATATTACACTGAAGTAAGCATAAAAATGTCAAACAACTCCAAGGCATGAAGTAATAGGACCAATCTCAAAACAAAAGATATACTAAAATCAACATAGAGCATGCTATGTCACATGATATCTGGCACATGCATATCAACATATTTTACATTAGAAGCATATAAATGTCAATGAGCATTAGCAGTATGACCACGTAAGGTAATATAACATCAACACATAAGTGGTCAACAACCTTTAAACATCTTATGCATAATCATTTTCGATTAATCAAAGTCATCATCAATCTGGGGCATTCTTATCACAAGCGTGATATTCAAATAATCAATTTGGCATAACCAAGGAAACCATAATCAGTTTGTCAATGGTAGATAATACTTTGAGGTCGCAAAATCCAAGCACTATCATTCACTAACAACCTACTTTATGATGATAAATGCCACTGACGATGAATGAAAGTTGGGCATTAAGGGTTAATATATACGATCAATGTATGGACATATGAGGATGCACTGATATTTCTTACTAAGTTTCAAGGTCCTCGAAAATGAGTGTTTCAGGATATGTTGAGCATATGACTTTGATATTCTTCAAGGTTCAATGATTGACAAACTATACAAACACAAGCACATATGGAATGCAAGCAATGTCAAAGAAAGCACATCATGGAACATTTAATCATACTAGATTTTAATTCAAGGGCAAATATCATCTTGTATTAATAAACATTTATCCATATAAGTGAGCAAGAGTCATGAGATAATCACATAAAATACTTATGCATATCAAAATCAATCATGCATATATGGCCATAAGATGTAAAGCTATACGAGTATCAGAACATGAAAGCATATTATCATTTTTCCTTTGAAGGTCAATTCAAACACATGAATATATATGACAAGTAGATCAGTCACTTGAGTTCAAGGAAATTAAGCATGTAAGCATAACAGTTAACTATGTTTTATAACCAAAATTATAAGCATAATTTCTAAATTGTTTTCAAAGCCCTTGACTTTGAGTTCATACTTAGTGTTGCGTCCTTGATATTTTGTGATGAGATCTGAAACCAAAGGAATGTGATTATTACTAGTTAGTTGCATCCTCTTCTTAGCTCTCGAAGGTCAAGCTCATCATTGCTCCATTCTTCTTTCAAAGCCTTCTGACTTCTATCTTTTAGGGTTCTTGAGATTGTGTTCTTACTATTTTAGTGTACCTTAAGGTAGACTTTGGGTAGTAGCTTTGTTAGAACTTGGTTCAACTTCCTCTTTATCCCTTTGGATGGTTTGTGAGAAGTTTTCTTCAGGCATACCTTTGAAGTGGCCTTTCTCATTCTTCAAAGTAACTCTAAATTTCTCATGTTGGTCTTGGTCCATTTTAAGGGTAATTAATCAAGGACATATAGTCCATCTCTAACCTTAAGATTTTATTTGAGGATGTTGATGGAGTAATCACATCAGTTTCACCATTAATATTAGAAGACTTATAAGAGGTGTGAGCTCAAGGGTCATAAAAAGTTCATCAAGGTCTCTTACTTAATGTAAGGCTCTGATGGCTATTGAGAGCCTCATGCTCGTTGCCTTTTAAGGGACAATGACTTTTCTTGAGGTGGCTTTGAGTCTCTTTAGTCCAACTATTATTTCTTTTTGTTGACTTTAAGGTATTACCTTGTTTTCTTGAACTTGCTTCATTATGTATTGTAGTATATATCAAAGTTTGACTTTGCTTTCAGGTCCTTGAACAAAGTCATCTCAAGAATTAAGAAATGTCTTTGACATTGAAACTTAATTTAGGGTACTTGAATCATGTTTAATTAGGTCCTCCAACTTTTTGGAACTACTTAAGGAACTTTTCAATATTGAGAGAGCATTTATCCATCAAGTCATGAAGCAAGGTCAAACATCAAATAAATCATATTGGTATATTAATAGCATAGGGATTTCAAATGCACATGACAAACATATGAACCAATCAATTGATCGACCTCTCTCTATCATGTAAGCATTCACTTGATCATAAATGATTCAAGAGATACTTGACAACTTTTGTATCATTCAACCCCAATCATCTCAACATGTTATCATACAGTCAAGTTATGGCACGAACAAGCATGTCATAGGAATTCGAAAATCAAGCTACCAATATAGCATAAGACAATGCACCATAGCATGAGATTTAAGCATTACAAAACAGTCAAGACATTGAATATCAAAGCATTTGATACAGTCCTGTTCATAAAGATAAAATCATGTAGCTACACAGAAGAGTTTTTTATGAGAATTAAATCACATAAAGCAAGTAGTCTGCCGAAGGCAATTAACACATGTGATGTATTCATCATATATAAATAAATAGCTAGGAAGATTATATATCACATGAATCAATTTCTATCTCATAAAGAATATTAATCCATATATTCATTGTGTATAAAGAGATAGCTAAAAAAATTATATATCACATGTATAAATTTGTATCTCTTAAAGAATATTAATCCATAATAATTTAAAGGGATATGACACTAGATTGATAATGGCAACAATGAGATAGAACTTTTCTTGTACAAGAGCCGTATGATTGAATAATCAAAGAGAACTAGAAAAATATCCAAGAAACATGATGACCCACACTCACCCCAATAAAAATCTTGATTTCATAGGAAGAGTGTGCAATCTTATACTTTGCTTTAACTTCAATATTTTTGGTGCAGGGTCTTTTGATTTTTGACCCATGATTTAGGGTCCTGGAGACCAGAGTCTAGAGCTAGGTCACATTAGGTTTCAAGGAAACCTTCAAATTTTACTTTGTTTAGACTTAGTGCATTTGTCAGTACCTTAATCCTCATGAGCAGTTTCTGGATCATACAAATTTGTAATATTTGGTGTTCTGTTCATTGTATGTCAAATGTTTATGCAAAATCAAATGCAAACCTTTCTCAAGGCATGGTTAACTTAAAATTTGGGTCCAAAGTCATATGTAACTATGTTAGGTGACCTTGTTCCTTTAGCTACCCAAATTTGTGTCACTTTAGGACAAAAATGACACTTTAGAGTTATTAACGTTACACTTTCTCCTCTTGTAGTAGAAGTGACTTTGCCACCCTTTGGAATAATCAAGTTACTTTGTCTTCTTCCATAAGCAAAGTGACCTTGCATTCCTCTAGAATGATGAAAGTACTTGGAGGCCCACTTTTCAATCTGGAATAGCCAGGGTGACTTTGGGTTTTACTTTTTGATGCCTCTTTGACAAAGAAGATTTTAGAAGAAACTTTTGGTTAAGATCCTCTTTGTAAAAGGACGTTCTATGAGAGCCAAGTACTCCATTTGAATTTTCTAGCCCTCTAGTCAATTTTAAAAGAGTTTTATAGTGATCATCACACTCGAGTTTCGAATGTAATTTTTCAATACTAAAGTCCTTCACCTTAGTGTGCAAATCATCACAAACTTTTTGTAAATCTAGTTTTCTCATATCTTATACAAGTTAGTTATGTTTTTACTAATTCTTTGCAGAAAGTAAAAAGGAAATCTAGAATCTCATTAGATACCTTGACACGTCTATGTCTAAGTCCTCCGATTAACTTCTTCAGGGTCCTTTGATCTGACCTCTTTAAGGTCCTTGACCGCTTTAGGATCCTCTGAACCAACTTCTTTGCTTACCCTTCTTGTTGTTGCTAGACACAAACTTGTATCTTTCTCGTCAACGAAGTTAACTTGAAGCTAACCTACTTTTGGTGACTTGAAATTTTAGCTCGTTCCATCATATATCACCATAAGCTTTTCCCACATATTCTTTTGCCATGTCAAATGAGCAAACAACATTAAATATATCATCATACAAAGCATATTTTAAAATATACATAGCCTTAGAATTTATTTTTTTTTTGGAGCCATTCAAGATATCTTTAATTCAACTCGCTTTTTAGTGTAAAAGGACCACTAGTAATAATGTCCCCTAATTGGCCATCAATGGATTCAATAAGAGACTTTATCCTGCACTTCCATAAAAAAAGTTAGTACCATCAAAAATAGGTGTACAATTGATAAACATTGCAAAAATACTAGCCAAGGGTTTTCCTTATAGATGGTTATATCTCTTAAATATGTTAGGCTTTAATACCAATTATTGATCCCAAGATTGGCTAGATCGTCATAGAGATGAATGATTAAGGTGATAGTAAATAATTACAAATTAAAAGTTAAGCAATAAATAAAATATGATGCAATAAACTTAAAGGCATTGACTGAAGAAGTTAAGGACACTAAGCACCAAGTAAACTATTGAAAATAAATGAGCAGGACATTTTCTAATGAGTTTCACCCTCTCAACAGGGCTACATCCCAGCTTAAGGGCCCCTTCAATGGTATTCAACTAATTTATATTGATCTCCTTGAGATACAATCTTCAAGCATCCTCCCAAAGGCCATAACAGTGCATCCTTTAAGTCCTAGTTGATGCGAGTACACCTAAGACTTCTTCTTAGGAAGAATAGCACGCTAGCTACCTCTCTTGCTTGTAAGATGAGTCCTTGAAACTCCCTCGCGCATAAAGAATGCCCTCTAAGTTCTGCATCAAATGGTTTCACCTTAGATCCGTTTTAAGTAAGATAGCTCTTCGAGCTAACCCATTTGCTTACAAGTAGAGTTCTCCCATCTCTTGGACCTCACAAGATTATCAATGTGCATACAAAGATTACAATGATTTTTAATACAATCTCTCATCATTATAGGTGAGAACACTTAGAATATTTTTTTAAATGTGCTTGAGTGTTCCACCTTTCCATCTTCAACCAAGTCCTCTGTTCATAATATTCATTCTTCAATGGGACTATTGAAGCTAAAGTTGA
>JAKOGI010002379.1:62500-67500 GCA_029747015.1 Carnegiea gigantea
TGATGCAGAAATTGAACCAACTGATCACTTGCCTATCTTTTTTGAAACATCTATCCATTTTAAACTGAAAAATAATTCACTTCTTTTTTAGGTTTTTGGTTCATAGTATTCACATAAACAAATGAAGTAAATTAATTCTTTTAGAAACCAAAAATATAAGAGTTCAAAATCAATTAATTCACCAATTTATTAGGTTCATTTCAGAAATCAAGAGCAAAACAATGCAAAATTAATTGATTAATCAACTTCCTGCAATAAGTAACAACCAATTGAGCCACCCAAAATCTGCAAACAGAACCCTAATTCTTTCATTCATGAGAAGAAATCACTAAATTCACCAAATATTTGATATGAGTCTAACTAAAACCAATAAACTAAATGTAATAATTTGCAAAAGAATATAATTAGGATTTTTTAAATTTAGGAGCTTTTCAAATTTTTTAGGGGAGGATTAAATGGACCAAAAAAAAGAAAAATCAAAAGAGATTAAACACAAATTTATAAGAGTAAATCACTAATCCACCAACCATTTAACACGTATGAACATAATAATCTTTTTTTGACCGATATAATAATCTTCAAAAAGACATAATAATTTACCTCAAATTCGCTTTAAAAATTTTTGGAGATCATATTAGGATTATTGGCTAAAAGAATTTCGAAAAAAGCAAAAGGGCTACCAAGCATCATGTGACGGCTATAGCAAATTTGTTATATATATATATATATATATATATATATATATATATATATATACATACACACACATACACACACACACACACACACACAACACCACACACACACACACACACACACACATATATATATATATATATATATATATATATATATATATATACACACACATACACACATACATATATATACTATATCTCTCTCTCTATATATATGTGTATGTATGTATGTTATATATATATGTATACATGTATTTATATTTTATATATATATATATATATATATATATATATATATATATATATATATATTTATATATGTTAGTTTCTTTTTTCCCATAATCTTTGATATATTAAGCTTTTCCCCAAAAACCTAGGTGTGGCTATTCCCCAAAAAACCTAGGTGTCAAATGACACCCCTTACACCCCCATAGTTCCATCTTTGCATATATTGGTTATATTTGTAGATTAAGCAAAACGTTCTTTTTGTTTCTTTCTTTCCCTTTTTTTTGGTTACCAAACAGGGGTAAAAACTAATGCTAAAGAGTTTGAAATTAATTTTTCTTATGGTCATATATTTAAATGACATTTTTAAAAAGCCATATAAATTTCAGAGGGTGTTCGGCAAAACAACTTTTTAAGAGCTTTTTGGTCCAAAAAGATTAGTTGTTTGACTATGTAAACAAGTTAATTTGGATGTTTGGTGAAAAGACTTGTTAAAAAAGCTTTTTCTCTCACAACTTTATCAGAAATAGCTAATTGTACCAAATAGTTTTTTAACAAATAATAAATTTAAACAGTTAACTCAAATAACTAACTACTAACAGTTAATACAAATAATTAACATCTGTTTGTCAAATACAGCACAGGTCCTTGATTTGACCCACATCCAACAGAATCAAAATGCGAAAACTCATAATTATATACCAACACGTGTCACCTTGGTTTACTCAACGGTATCCTTTGACAACCAAGTGCTCTTTTATTGGGGGGTCTTTTGTCAGAAATAGAAATGAGCCAGCAACATAGGTGGCTAAAAATCCCTCCAATTAAAAGGTTCAATGCGTCACCATTTTTAGTATCCACGCTCTCCCTTCCATGCTTTGCTTCTCCATAATTAAATCTTTTTTATTATTTTTGTTCAATTTTATTTCGTTAGGTTCTATTTTGTTTTATTTTATTATTTTGACAGAAAAAGATTTAAATTTTACATAAATTAATTGAATTTTGGATCAAAAATTCTACATCATACATGTGCGTGTGTGTATATAAATATTTATATTATATAATTATTTGTGCCAAAATAAATTACATAAACTCATGTTTATACAAATCTTTCAATTTGAATAGACTTTTTGACAATACAGTAATTTCTCGTGACTCATATATTTGATTGAACCTGTAATCGTATAATTAATTCAAAATTAAAAAATAATTAAGTGTGAAATAATTCATAAGGATGTTGTAATTGTGAAATGGGGGCATTGGGTATATTTTCTTTTCCTATTTTCTTTTGTGCCATTTTTTTCTTATTTTTCAATCAATATGATTTTGAGCATGTCATTATGTTAAACAAGAAAATTAGATTAGTTTGTTATTTCATTGATCTATTACAATCATGTCATCACTTTATGAATATTTTGATTGCTTATCTTATAAGTTAGTTAAATATATATAAATCTGAAAACACAGACACATACCGTTTTCTACTTTATGTTTGAACTTGATGAGATTATGTGAATTTTGACCAAAGAAAACCTCAGGGTACCTTAAAGAAAGCTGAGAGGACTCCAAGACCAAATAGATCCAACTTCAGCCACAAATACGGTCTAGTTAACCTGGGTTGTCATAATAGGTCAACTTAGGTTAGCACATATGATCAACCTGAGTTAACGTATATGTTTTGAAAACTTAGTATGGTCAGCAAACAACCCGCGTATTTGTGGGCCTATCTATTTCACAATGAATATTGCTTTCTTGATATTAGTCATAAAGTTCACACTTGAACCCTAATTCTTGATATTATTCTTAGAGTTTATACCTAAACCATAAAGCCTAAATGTTAAATTACAAACTTAGGATTTGGTATCATGTTTATTTCTATGATAAACTCTATCCCAAAACTATAAATTACCTAATTTTTTAAATTTTTCTTTATTTACTCCATGTTCCTTTGTTTATTACTCCTTATTTTGATTTCTCTTTTTAAGAAACTCTTAAAAATAGGGAGAAATAATTTATACACGAATTAATAAAGCTATTAGAATTACTTCAGTGGTAGTCTTATTTGAATTAGAGAAAGACTAACAACCAAGGAAAATAAAAGTTAGAAAGCATATATGATTTCCCCACTCTTCATTATTTGAGTTAAAATATGTTTTTTTTTTTTTTGGCTACTAGATCAAGAAATTATTTAAAAGTTACATAATCTCATATTAGTTATGACATTTATGAGTAGGAGACATAATGTCTATTATGATACAAATGAACAAGATACAAAACTCTAATATTTATACTTTAATATTATTTAGGAATTATGTTTAAGGTCAAATTTCATGGTTGAACTATCAACAATCAAAATTTTAGCATTCAAGTTTTGTGGTTTAGGGTTTGAAATTTAGCATTTAAGATTTAGGATTAAGAACTTACCATTTGAGGTAACAGTTTATGGTTGGGGTTTAAGGTATATTTTAACATTTTTTAATGACTCTAAGTTAAGAAAAATTTCAGGAAATTAGCAATAAAATAGAAAAGTATTTCAACAATGTGAAAACAGCTTCTTAAAAATACAATTAAAACATCATATTTCATAAAAAAGATGTTTCTTACGTAAAAATATATAAACAGATCATAAACTTAATAAAGTAAACTAAAAATTAAAAAATGATAATTTTCAAGGAAAGAACTAAAATGAAAATTTAATCACAATTTTTAAATTTATATTTAAAATTAGAAAACAATATCTTAAAATTAATTTATTCATATCAAGAAAAGAATAGTAGGTATAAGATTTGATTTTCTTGTAAGATAGTTAACCAAATATACAATATTAGTTATTCTTATAAAACATAATTCACTCTAAGTTATGAAAAACACTCTTCTAAATACTATTATTAAGAAAATGTTTTAGAATTAATTCCTTTTTAATTAAGAATAATGTTAATTATTAACAAACTACTTTTGTAAATATAGATTTTAATTAAAAAATTATATTATATTATTTAAAAAATTACTTTCATTGTATTAATATTTTATTAATTTTAAAGTCAATTTAAGTGACTGCATAGAAGAAGCAGGAAACAGCAAGCCATAAAAGTAGTAGGAAAGGGAAATTTACAAGGTTGTGGGCCTTCAATTATGGGACAACCGGCCGTTTTTTTAAGAACAAATAGGTGTTACATTTGGGGGGGGGGGAAGAAGTGCGGGAAAGTCAAAAGATGGTGAAATTCCTGTAATGCTCTTGTTCATTTTCCAAGTTTGCCCCTCATGAAATTGAACACAATGGGGAATCAATTATTGGTGGAAGTTAGGGGGAGGATGGTGAAGTGAGGAATCGAGACAGAGGAGGAGTGCGAAGGAGTAACTGACAGAGAAGACCGCTGGCGACATTTTCGGGGAGAAATTGAAAGGGACGACGAGGGGTAGGTGTCCCCGGCATGCTGCGTGAGGACTGTAGAGGAGGAGTACCTGGTGAGCAGTGGAGGAGAAAGCTGTGGCGGTGAGGAATCTGTAAAAAGCGAGGAATACACAACCGGGAAGCTCAGGGGAAGGTAAGTATTGTACATCCTATAGATTTAGTTTTATGAAATTCAATTTTATGTATGTGTGGGTGTGGGTAGTTTGGGCCATGGTTGAATGAACTTGCGATTGAGCAATGGGTGGGAAATGAAGGATGAAATGGAGTGATGGCAGTGGATGGAGGGTGTCATATGAACTGAGGAGGGTGTAGTGGGGTGGTGATGGAAAGAGGGAGAGCCGAGAATGATTTATTTACCATGGAGTCCCTCGATGGCTACCGTGGTGGAAGATGTTTGTATAGTGGGTAAACTGAAGTGAAGTACATAAGCTTCAGAATTGAAAGTAACCCTGCGCAAGCAGTAGGGGGAAGCAGTGTCCCTAGAATGTAGCTGTCAACATTGAATTGGGATGTCATGTGGGGTAGGGTAGATGTGCGGCAATTTGTTTTTGACATATGTTGACCACATTGTCACATGAGGTGAACCGTGCGAATGAACCGTGCGAATGATGTTCTTTGAACATTATGTTTGAAATTTCCCAAGAACTATGTTGGGTGCTGCTGTG
>JAKOGI010002379.1:75000-114743 GCA_029747015.1 Carnegiea gigantea
GCATAATATCATGCAGTGCACCTAGGCACACCGTCACTGATGTGGGCGCCAGACAAACTGTGCTTACCACACCCATGCAGACGGTGTGTCCGGGTATGCAGAGGAGGGTTTAGTGGCATGTAATATTCATACGTTGTTTGGAATGCACAAAGTATGGGATGTTAGGTCAGCAAAATTACTATATATATATACATATATATATATGTGTATATATATATATATATATATATATATATATATATATATATATATATATATATATATATATATATATATCAGAAAGGAGAACATGGACACAGTAGAGGCATGTTTGCAACTTAAGTACGTAGATAACTATATATTCTTAGTTGCATATACAAACTTGTAAGTGATGTACAAACGCGAAAATGGACACGAACCACACTAGAGCAAAAAACAATTCCTGTGAATGGCCATGTCTGCGAACACTATCTTCCCTATTGGTCATCCCCATGTCCGTCTCCTAAGGAGGGTGCACAATCAAAATGAGGGCTTCCCAGCATAACAATCACATTACACTGGACAAGTGCGATGAAGATGATGTTGTTGTCATACATTGCAATGCCGACAACAGCATCTTCTATATGCACATGTCGGTGCCCCTATAAACCTATACTAAAATATACAATGTGGCCAAAAAAAAAGAGCACATCACAACACAACAAATCCTGCCCATGGGAATGGAGACATAGGAACCCAAAAAAACTCCCTTCTAGGGATCGGCCCCCGAATCAGGCCACCATACGAAGCAATAGGGACACCAACATCACCACGGATGTTGCAGTCAGGTGGTTGTAGACCACTTCACAGCGCGTAGGTCATGAGTCAACAGCATATGTGACTCCTCTGATGACCTCAGTTGCAGGCCAGTCTCCAACACCCTTACCTTCAGCTTGTTAACAGAATGTTGCAATCTCGAAATGAGAATAGCCTTATTCTCCCTTATTGTACTCCGTGTAAACCATATGTCATGATTGTAGGATCTCTGCGGTGGACCAAAATTGGCCAATCAGAATCACATGGCGAAATGCAAGGCAAAACAGAGCAGGTGTAAGGTTATGGAAGTTTACCCCACCACATACTGAACGACGTTTGCTAGGTACGTCGGTCGACCACGTGGTCAACGGGCAATCCACATCTACAAAATAGCACAAACTCAGTTGCCCCTGATGTATTAATCTTGGGATGTGAACTAATGCATTTAACAGGGGAAGTGGCATCAGAAAGTAGTTGGTTAACCATAACAGTCGACTTCATTGTCTACCATCAAAGGTAAGGTGCCTTGTGTGTGTGGTGGTTGTGGAGGAAGAGAGATGGGAAGTGGGAATTTAATGCCCACAATGGAGACATTTATACTAACTTTCATCTATGAGGAGAGCGCGCAATAGTGCAAGATATTTGGTACCACTTTCTTCCGCCAAACGCATGCAATTATTGTGTGTGATTTGTGAAGGAGAGAAGGCCACACCATCCCCTTCCAAGAATGAGTACTTGATATGTAGTGGGAAATTAAGAAGGGGGTCCCTCCATTGTGAAGTACCCCATACCCCTCACAAAGGACAATGCTTTGACTGGGATAAAGGGAACCCACATTGATTGGCTCCTCCTTTCTACCAACTCCCACAAGTTTCACAATTTCAAATTTGTTATTGTAATGCAATTCAATAGTAAACAACCAAGCCTGGTATAATCATGCAGGATGCGACTATTGTAATAATTTTTATGTAAGTTCTTAAATGCTGTGCCCTTCTACCGTGGCGCTATTTAGTAGTAATTAACAAATGACGGACTTGTTGGCCACGGCATCGTTGTCGTAACAGCAGGGACACACATTAACGCCTGTGACAACGAAAGAAATGTGAAAGTCTGTTCAAAGTAAATATTGGAACATTTGCTTCGAACGTGAACAACATAAGTGTGGTTCACAACGACCACAAACATCCAAACTAACCACCCTGCTGAATAAGATAGGTCTTACATAGCACACAAAATGATAGGGTATACAAAGGCAGCCGATTCCTCCGACGACATATTTACATAACCACTTAGGTCGGGACAAAGATATGAGCAAAAAGTTTCCAACTATAGTAAGACCCCAAAATATGAGCAACTCATCCACTACGAAGGAATGTTACTATCCCATCTCCGACACCGTTCGCACCGCAGCTCAGTACGGCAACCAACAGTGGCCCTCAGATGGACCAAGTTACAGTCATCCACACAATAAGAAGTAAGTTAAGAACAAAGAAGATGGTGAACCTTCCCTTCCACATGCGGAGCCAGCGTAAATTTTCAAATCGATCACCCGGTCTTCATCCTGCATGAAGTGGTGGTCATTTTGCTCAGTTCGAATCATGTCACGCATCTGCCGGACCTTCTCCGTAAGCTCGTCAATGACGTCCCTTGCTTGCTTTAGGTAGTCATGGTGAATCACGTTCAGGAACGGGCATGCATGTTCATTCGCCAATTCATGGGAAGGGTGTTGCACACGAAAACAAATGGAGGGTAAGCACATATGCTTTGGGATGTGGATAAAGCTGGTAGACGCAAAAGCACAATAATTTAGCAAGTTACCCGTTGTGGACACGTAACAAACCGATGCCTGTAGTTGTCATCCGTCTCAAAAACAACAGCTTCCAACCCACAGTAGCTGTAGTACTTCTTCCCGGTGTCGAAGTAACTTCAGGTGGTCCCCGATCCGGTTGACCTACGGTTGTATGCCCTTCTCCTTGAGGGGCCTGCCATGTTATATCTAGAGGGCGTCTGCAGCCTAGTGAAGTGGGGAGTGAAGGGGAGTGTGAATGGGGCTACTTACTTCCTAATTAAATAGGTGATTGGGACCTTCCACTAAGGACAACTAAATGAGGGTTAGTGGGTGGCCATCAATGCTTCACTACCAACGTACTCATCAAACCATTTAATGGTAATAAAGTGGCGTATGAGTTGTGTGGGACCCAGTATACCACACAGTCCACGAAGGTATACCTAGGTAAACCCAGGATAGTGACAGGATAAACACGTACGATGAAAGCTAAGGTCCCTATATCCTTTCAGGCAAAAAATATGGAACAACCTATGGAATAAGCACACAATCGATGGGGGTAAAATCTCCGCGTACCATGGCATAGGTGTCCGGATACCTATGTACACCAAAGTTTGTAATGAGGTATTCTAATGTTGCAACGAAATTGTTGCTTGGGGAGTTCCCTTGTACGGACAGCAGATTGTGGTAGTGCGTTTGGCAGGAACATAAATGTAACTGTGTAGTTGGTGTGAAGTGGTTGGTTGGAGTAGATGTGATACTCAAACTTATAAGTACACCCTATAGACAGGATCATATATTACAAACTTCCATAAGTCACAAAAAGCTGAAGGGGATCGGGTGGGAATTCAAAGGCATTGGGGGGAAGTATCGGAATAAGCGCGCACTGCTCAGGTGGAGGTGGGCAACAACAGAACCACGCCTTCCTGTTCAAGAGAGGGATCGGCGGCGCGGTCACTCTTCTACAGCGGCAAGCAAGTGCAGGCACGCCTACATTGAAGTTACGAACATCAATGTCATCCCCCACCAACCCTCCCCCTCCCAACTATTGGTTGGTTTGATGGAGGTAACTTCGTCCCCCTCGACAACCTAATCCTGCAGTCATTTATGGACTGCGTAGTGCAGTACTGGATAGACTTCGATGTTGCCACACGACAACGAGTGCGCAACTTAAGGTGCATGTTGCCATCTAGAGCACATGTGCCAGCGCAAATTTCGCTTGTGGTTGAGTTCTGCTCTCAGTGGAGTGAACGAAAGCGGTAGGCTGCCTGGCACAACGGTAGAACTCTCTTACAAGTACAGCGTATCGCCCACGACGACGGAAGTGGAGGGGTTCGACATAGAGCCAATACCAAGACCATCTTTCACCCCCACGCAGAACGTTTAAAATTTCGCACTCCATTTTGTCCTACAATTACTATGGATGGAGTGACGACTTGTACATGTATATCCTACCGAAGGGGCGTGATGGAGCTCAAATCAACATAATGTCCGCACCAATGGAAGAGGGGAATGGCATTGCGTACATGGTGAACATGGGTGCAACCAACAATCGCATCGGCATTCCACCCCGCGTTCCGGGCTTCTCAACTACCGACATACGTATTACTGTGTGGAATTATAAAGGCATTGCACGCGCATCATTCATGCCAAATCTGACAGGATTACTTGCAGTCACTAGGGTTACCATGATGGTGGTGACAGACATTAGAGTTGGACACGATAATGGAAGGGAGATCCCGCGAACAACGGGAATAAAAGACGGCTTCACATCCCCCATCGGCTTTGTTGGGGGTGTGTATACTTTCTGAGAGTTATCGAAGGTGTTCTTGGTGCCCCACGAGTTTGAAGACATGCATACAACGTTTGTGGTAAAGGCAAATGTAGACAATCTTATCGACTTAGCCAATGCAAATGTGGTGACCCTTTTTTTTAAGCACGTGCAAGCAGTGCATGTAAACTACTTATCGTGCGACCGTTTCTAACATTACTGTCAATTGTTGTAGGGAGTTCGATGATGATGCGAAGTGGACAGGTGCACATGTGCCACACCTCTTGCCACCCATCGATGCGCGCGTGTCATCAGTACCGGCAGTTGTTATTTTTGCTTCTAATTTCTTCTGTAGTGTATTGTGTGCCGTCGATTTAGCCTTGTTTTCATTTTTGTTCTGATCTTTTATGACATTGTACTTTTAAGGCTGGCAATTTACGTTCACGTAACCCTTTCACGAACTGCACTTACGCACCCATCACGGTAAATTAGTGTCCCTCGCAACCTATGGTCGAACAGTGTAAATCTGCTTATCCTCAGTTTGGCTGGCACACATTACTTTCGACACAGGCCCCGTTCCCCCTCCCCGGCCTAGCCCCCCTCCCACAGTACATGACCGACGCAGTTCTTTTGACCGGTACATGTACCCACCCTTATACAATGGCGTACCAAGGTGTACATAAGTCGGGTCAATGGTTCACCTAAATAATGCATGCCATGAAAAGGCGCACAACGCATACCGCGTTGTTCATTTCGGTCGAAAACCATGACGCGGTGGGTCGTCCGTGTCACGGTTGGCGTGCCACACATGGCAGCGGCAGTTGTTGTGACATATGCACTGGGAAGCGAGACGAGGATCGTATATCTCAATGTCACCCTCACCACATCTAACCAATGGCTACGAAAATATACATGAACGTACGTGGCTTTTTGATCGCCGTGTAAGTTCCGCATGTATTCTCCGACCAGAACACTCATCCCATGGCAAGTTAATGGTATTCAATGAACGGGTCATCGGCCACATAATTACAACATAAATTAAGGTGGACATAGTATAAATTAACCTTTTTATTTCATCATGAGCATGAGAATGCAACTGCAGTTTTCAATCAATTACAAATTAACCGCACAAAATGACGTAGCTCCCATACATGTGCGTGACAGAAGCGTTCTCTGATGCGCACACACGTGCCGAGTAACGTACTCTACATTCTGTGTGCACATCAGAGGCATTTGGTACGGCAAGGCCACAATTCACACATCATTTCGTTTTCAATGACACTACAAACCATGCATATAAATTACTGCACAACATACAGAACGGCCAAATCGAACCGCCATAACAGCAGTGTTCAGTGACATACATAACACACATAACATTGTTGCTGTGCACAGTAATATGGCTACCCATGCTTCACAGAGTGTCTACCGTGGTACTCATTGTTGTAGCACTGGGTATGTCACACCAGGGTGGGGGGGAACACTGCAGCTGTCCCGGATACACAGAACACTGCAGCGCTGTGGCGCACAATACCTGTACAAAATAATGGGCGTGGACACCTGACCATGTTGCGAATGCCAGCCACGGAACCCATTGTCCGCAGAATGCAATCATGAACTCAAGTGTGCACCTTCACCAGGTATATGTACACTAATGCCGGCCATGCGTCCGCTACCTGAGTACAACGAGCCGGTTTCGTCCACTCCACGCCCACCTATACATACATGAGCCTGTCAATGTCAGAAAATCAAAATAATGTACAGCACATGCAGTGAGCCATACCTTTAAGTCTGACCCACCCCGTGCTGCATAGGAACCATCAAAGAGATCCTCAACCTCAACAACATCACCTTTATAACTTGCACCGAAATCAGCTCAAGGATTACAGCACGTGCGCCTTGTATGGCCAACTTCACCACATTTTGAGCACCTCCGCACTTTCTTGTCCTAGGTTTGCGACTCTCTTCGCTTCAAAGGTGGCCTACCCGGGTGTCGGTCATCATTGGGGGGTAATATGCACTGGTTGTAGTCCTCATCCAATTCATCCCTCCAACCACAAGCCTTGTTTTACCATCCACTATTGCCATGTCATGCATTTTTATGGGGTGCACAAGTTGGTCGTATATTACCTCCTACATTGCTGTCTTATAAATGGGGTGGACATAGTCATAAACCCATAGGTTGGCCTTTGCTATGACAGCCAGAATATGACAGCATGGAAGACCGTGCATCTGCCACTGCCTGCAAGTACAAGTCTATTGCCCGAGCTTCACAACTAATCGGACGGCTGTTGGTTAACTCCATACTGTACTCACCTAACATAAAACTATAACACTCTACAGCTGCAATACACCCCATTGTTTTGTATGTGTCTGCCGACTTCTGCTCTATCCTCTCCCCCACCCCATTCTTCCACTTCAGCATCTCCGTCTTATACTGGTCCATCTTCTTACCGAGCTTCTCTAGGTGGCCACTAACAAGCCACGATACAGGCATCAGATGTAAGCGTCGCATCCAATTGTTCCAACTTTCTATCACATTATTGTTCATCCGACCCCATCTCTCCTTAGTGAACTTCGATGCAGCCCACTGCTCAAGCTCGTTCTCTTCCACCTAGGTTGTAAGCTCTGCCTTATAGCACCTCATCTCATCCAATGCGATATTGTACTCACCCACTGTTGGTGCGCACGCGACCCTGTAGAACATTTCCTTCACTATCTGCTTTGTGGCTTCTTTGCGGATGCCATGTTTAGCTGCCTCTTTCAAGAAGTTCTCAGTCAAGTATCGTAGGCAGTAGCTATGGTGCTCTTTCCCAAACACTTGTGCCACCGCAGGCAGAAGTGTCGGGTGCCTGTCCGACATTATCACTGGCTTCAGCCCCCTAAACACTAAGCAACCATTTCTAGGAACCAGACCCATTCTTCAATTTTCTCACCACAGACAATGGCGTATGCGAAGTTGAAGAGATGCTTGTCCGCATCCAACGCGCATGCCGCGAACATCATCCCCTGGTAAGGTCCACTCAGATGTGTTCCATCAACAAATAGTATGAGCCTGCACCCGAGCTTGAAGCCATTTACATTGACAGCATACACCATAAACATCCTATAAAACCTACATTCGTCAACCTCACACACAGCGACTGACCCTAGGTTCGCCCTCACTATCGCTGCACATATCCAAGGGAGTAATTGTAGTGATCCATTGGCCTGCCCAGCACCATCATACGGACAAACTGCCTCGCCCTCCATGACTGTATGTATGTGAGGCGAATCCTCAACTCCAACTCCAGATCTTGCATTATGTCTTTTAGAGAGTAGTCCAGATATAACCGCACCTTACCCACAATGAGGTGCGCTAGAAGTTCCGCTCTGACACAGCGTCTGCCCCAGGTACCCATCTGACATTGCTCCCTAACACTGTGTACATGCTGCCCTCTAAAGCCTTTCAACGACATCACCTGCGTGTTCTTCCCACCTCTAACACATATGTAAAATGGGCAGTCAGCAGCATCACACCGAACCATAATTCTTTGTCTGCAATTCCTCTCAAACCGATAGTTGAAGTGGCTCACGATCGCATATTTGCATATCATCTGCCTAAATGCTTCGGCAGATTAAAACATTTGTCCCTCCCCCCTGATCAACTTCTTCCATATGCTCAGCTTATGATGATAACTTCGGGCTTGCATCCTAGAACGTGGCCACACATTGTCATTGACATCATTTCCATCAGCACACCCTTCCCTTTTGTTCCCATCACCACATTGTTTCTCAGCTGCTCGCTCATCCCCTGCATCATCCTTCTTTGTTGCTTCTTCATCACCGACATCCTCCGACGCAATAGATATCTCATCGTCATCTGACATTTCAATTGTATCCCCCCTAGACGCAGCCTGCTCACCGGCAGCTCCCCTCCTTCGACCCGTAATGACCTGCAGTTACTGCACACCAACATATAAGGCATTAGGTCCCCCACATGAAAATGGTTAGTGGAGTACAACAACTACATCTTTATCAAAGTCATACCGTTTTACTTCTACGTCGTTGTTGCCGCGTTCTTCACCCACTTCCTCACCATCGTTGCACTTTCCCCCACTTCTGGCTATTTGCTTGCCTTCACCTATATCTCGCACTCTTGCTTCGAACGCTACAGCCCTCGCATATGGTCGCCTCACCTGACCAGCATTCCGGCCTATATACATATAGCCATGCTCGTCATTACCCTTGAAAATCACCTTGACATTGTTGTCCACCTCAACTGCCGTGAACATCTCCCTATCATACTTCAAACTGTACCATAATTTCTCCTCCGATATTTCACTCTCTGTCATCTTCCTCACCATTTTCAGCAGTTCCTCTGCCCCCATTCCTTCCCTCACCACCATACATTTCCTCGACCCACCCTCATATGTAACTTTTTCATCTTCACTTTCCATCAACATCCCCCCACAAAACATATATAACTATCTCCCTCCCCCTCTCACCTTCTCCAGCTACTGCGATGTTCACATCCAATGCTCGTTAATATCCCCGCCACCAACACCTTGTATCCCCTTCCCAATCAACGGCCAACGTTGCAACCTGTACCTGCATTTTAGATGAAGTAAACATTTAGTCATGTACTCTATTCGTGCCCAGCATTTGCATATCACATTTACATCAGTTTGTCCCAGCCACTGTCCCCACCATCTTACCCAACAATTTTACTACGTCTACGATGGTATTACCTTAACACACACAAGGTAACGACTGCTACAGCATTCCCCAGCTCCCCCCTCATCTACCCATAACTGTTGACCTCACCGTCCCCGCACCCCAAATTAAATAGCCAACCCATTCTATACGCCGTAACACCTATGCAAACTTTCACTATCTAACTTCCCCAATCACACCTCACCCTCACCACATTCCAATCATAGCACATGTACACCACAACAACGCCCCCACCCCCCGCTGCACAGACAGTATTATTATGTCATACATACCCACCCACACAATTTACTACTACCTACCATGCCATGTGTTCCGTTTACCCGGCTACTTCCCTTGTCTACCTATGCCCATGCACCACATCACTGTCACATCACGTCCTCCCATTCTTAGGACCAATAGTTAGGTTATTGCTTCATTATTGTCCTCGTCATTCCAGGCATAACACCTACTTACAATGTGTACCCCACCTAAGTCCACTGTCTACCATGGTTCACATATTAAGCTTGTTGTGTATTCCGAAAAGCATGCTCGCTTGCTCACCCTCACCCTTCCCAACCCAAACAGCATGAAAATGAAGGACAAATTCCCCCACCATTGGGACATTCACAACACACAATGCCGCATTCATCACCACCTACACTAACCATTCCAACAAGATCTACAAATTTCTTGTCAAAGTACACTTAATTATAAACACATATGTTGAATTCACCTCATCATGCGTTCTTGCCAGTACTAGTGCCTCCCCCTTCCTCTCTAGCTTCCTCTTCCAGTTCTGTGCTTCTCCTACCTCGCTACCTCACTCTTGCTTCCTGTCCTTAATTCACCATGCCTTCACCCAAGCACATACCTTCAATTTGCCTCCACCGTGCATTGCTCTTCTTCTTCCTCCCTTTGTTGTGCTCGCTCCTCTTCTTCCTCACCCTTCTACTCCTATAGAAGCCTCACTCTTGCTCTCTGTCTTTATTGTTCTGACTGCGGAAACCACATGGGAATTTCTCTCTCCCAACTGCTTCACTCTCTCTCCTCTTATCTTCATAGTTAAAGCCACCCACTTAAAGAAGGGCATTCTCGTCTTTTCAACCCCACATATATTTTCCTCATCTTCTTAAAGAAGGGCATTTGCGTCTTTTCAACCCCTCCTCTATTTTTCCCAACTTCACTTTCCTGCTAAAAGCAACACCACGTTGTTGGGGAAAACATGAGTATGTTGCCCCCCTTTTGATGCCTGCCTACCTTGTAAATTTCCCACTAGGAAATGCAAGGGAAAATCGACAAAAGCTGGCATTTTAAAAGCACGTGGCACATTTAGTGCCAGCACCTGATTGCAAACAAACCACCTTTAAGTAATATAAAAATTAAAAAAATTATTGGTAGTTTTTCCTAATTTTATCGAGCAGGAGTGATTTGACCCAAGGTGGTTTTCTGTGTCGAAGTTTCTCCCATAATTAAAATTTTTTTCAACTATTATAGTTAAAAATAAGGACAACCGTTCATTTTAGTTGGAAAGATCTCAACCGTGTGTTTTATCTAGTGGCAACCTACTATCTCAGGTTAAAGTAACTGGCGGTTTCCCTTCTATTCCACTACTACTACACGTTACACCTACTCTCACTCTTCAATCTCCATAGGCCCCACCCCACCCATGCTCTCTCCTCCCTACCTCCTGACTCTCACACCAACAACATACAGAAAGGCTCCTCACTGTCATTTCCTTCTATATGTATAATCTCTGTTTCAACTTTCACCTCTACTCATGGCGCTCCATACCTTTTGACTATGAATTTGGTGGGATGGTTGCCTCTGATGAGGTTAGATATTTTCAACAACTCATAAAGCGCAAAGCTTATACTTGAAATCCCTTAGATTTATTCCTCACCAATCCCCATCTTCCAGACAGGCAGGGGTTTTTGGCCTCATCCCAACTAAAATTCAAAAAAGTATGGGAACAAATTGGACTTTCGAGTTTGGTTTCTAAGCTTTTCTCAAGCTTTCAATATGGGCTCAAGTCCCTTATAACTGAATCTTCTATGATTTTAATTCTGGGTGTAATTCCTTCCCATTTCATATGGCCGGCTCTAGTGTTCATGACACAATAATTTCTTAGGAGCATTTGTTTTAGTTTCAATGTAATATAATTCTTCTAATCTTCTATCTAATCTTCCCACTTGTTGAATTTGTTCCCATTTAATTTTATTGCTTCCAAAACAATTCCTGCTGCCCTCAATTTAAAAGAAACCCCACGCCAAAAAACCTCCCCTATTTCTCACCAATTTTCTTTATTTCCAAACATGAGGAAGAAAAAAAAATCCAACTATTACTTAAAATAAAACCAAGAGAATTGGTGATGTGGATTTTTACTCGAGACCATTCTCAAGCACCAAATATGGACTAGCAAGACGCTCATTTTGGGGGGGGAGGGGGTTAAATAATGGTTAATTAAGTAGAGAGAGAAAGGTTGAAGGCTATAGTGTGAGTCGTGAGAGGAAGGGAGAGAATATGTGTGTGCAAGAGAGATGGATTGTAATAAAGAGATGACGGTTAATCTACTGTATATGTTAGGTGTCGTCATTTTTAATAGCTGAGATCTGCTGAATTTATATCAATGGTTGAGATTTGTTAATTAGTATAATTGAAAAAATTTCAATTATGGCAGAATTTTGCTTTCTGTGTCGGCCCCAAAACAATGAACAGACAGACCTACTCTGAAGAGTTCGCGGGGGCATTGCTGGGGACAAAACCTAGTTTTCCTTATTAGTCGACGGAGATGGGAACTGAAAGGCGTTTAGTTTGGAATGGTCGTATCGGCAAACCCGCAAAAGGAAACGTAGAATCAGCGGATCTAACATCAAACAACATCACTCCCTCTTTTAACTCCTCATCATCCATTCGGAACCTCAACTTAACAACAAATTTCTCTTTCTCCAATGGCGACCATGCTGCAGTCCCTCGCTGCCCCTCGCGCTTCGGCTTTGCGGTATGCCGCTTTGTCTCCGATCTCCGCTTCTTCTTCTTCTTCGACGTTGTATTCTCTCTCCACTGCGGTTAAGTTGCCCGAGTACAGAGGCTTGAAGGCCAGGCTGGGTGGGTACACGCGGACACGGACCGTTGTTAAATCGCCGAGTTCACGTTCTGGGATTGCCCGAGTTGTCTGCAAGAGCTCAGAGACCACTGTTCAATGTGAGCATCGTCAAAGTTTCTCTTTTGTTCTGTATGTTTCATTATTCTTTGTTGGATCTGTTTCATAATATTTGATCTCAACAAAATGTTCTCTGAAATTTTTGTGTGGGTCTTTTGGAATTTGTGTTGCACGATTGGGTAACACAGCTTATATTTGGATTTCCCATATCCTTGAAAGCAGGATTCACTCTCGGCGTTATTGTTGCTATATGGTTTCTTCTGCGGCCATGACGTGGGTGTCGAACTTTTTCGTTTCTTGCTGTTGTTGGGAAATTTGTTATTGGGAATCTTATTGTCTACACGGGCCTCGGGGGGCTGAAATTTTGCATTGGTTTATATCTGTTGTCATGTTAGTGTTTCGTTGGGCATATCTGTGTTGAATGAAGGAGTTGGAATTTGTTTGGAGATATTGATGGGCGTTTAAGGTCTCCACGGTGTTTGAATTGTGGATGAATGTCATCTATATTGAAATTTTTTTTGACTTTAAAATCATGAGAAATTTCACATTTGGGTTCAATAGCTGGAGAGTAAATCTTGATCACTGTATGCTTACGGAAATACGTAAGAATCATGGCGATGGATGTTGATATTGACCATATTGGAAAATCTAACAGGCATTATGTAACATTTCAGTAAGTGTTTTACGTTTTAAACTTCGATAAGCCTCTAGAGGAGGATTGTGTGTGATCATAGTTATCAGAAATGCTTGATACCCCAGCAATATGCATATTGGGAACAAGCGATCTAAAGCCTAAATTAGACTAAATTTGTTCAGTAAGTACCTATCCATGTTTCCGATTAAATGATCTGGGAAGCCTTTCTGGTATTTAAGTGTGCAATTTGGTGCACTCTAAGTAAAAATTCAAAGGTCAGTGAGTGAGTTTGTTTTGTGGGTGTAATTATCCCATTTGATTTGTTTGGGGTTCAAGTTGTGACTTCTTCTTCTCTTTCCATAATCTGTAAGAGATGGGTTGTGTGTATTTTCTTCCATTGGGATAAGACGACACTGGTCTTGATATCTTTTTTCAGTTATAATCAACCCTCTTTTTGGTTTTTGGGTTCGTCTGTTTGTGTCACCTCCACTTCATGTTAAACCTTGGAAGGTAGATGTTTTTTGGGGTATTCACATGCAAAATTGAAGGCTATGAATCTATTGTTGTCGGATGGGTGAGACCTGAGAAGAGAGATTGGTTGGGTATCTAATTAGGCAAATGAAAGACAATACGAGAATTTTACAATAGATATTGGCCCTCAGTCTTTTTGGTGTATCATTATTTTGTAGGATGGCCACAGCTATTTGTTTAGTATTCTTCTTGGAATGGACATTGTTAAGTAAATCTTGCATGGGTTGCTCTATTGCTATTTCGATTAGGGTTTTATTGATTACTGGCTTGGGCAACTGGTGCCAAACTGACACAAATTTGAGGATTACCATTTTCTAGTGGATGCAATGAATGAAGAGAGCACAAAGAATGCAAAGCAATATGGTGCTGAGTGAGAATTCTAGAATGATAAACAAGATTTAGGGAATTGTGATCTGCAAATTAGAAGCTGTTGATTTTTTTTTGAAGTTGAACATGAAGTTATATCTCCACAGATTTAAATGGAGCTCTGGAGCTTCATTGTCATGCCATGTTTTAATTTTTTTATGTGATTAAAACCTGGAAATATGTAGCAGAGTAGTACTTGGCATTGCATTGCACCCATACTTTCTCCTCTTCAGTTGCTGGCTTCTTTCGCTGTTGGTGACTAACTTAGCCAAACGTAGACTGATGATGGCTGATGACATATAGGGATCCATCCATCTGATTACTAGAGAATAAGGGCCTGTTCTTTTTGTGGTTCAATTTCAAAATACCAACCTAAACCCACTTCAGCCTACTTCAACCCACTTTAACCTACTTTCACTATTTTAACCAAGTTCAATTTATCACCCCAAAAAAAAAAAATTTAATCCAGTTCAACCCAGTTCAACCCATTTCAACCTATTTCAACCTACCTCAATCTACTTCAATCTACTTTGCCCTTTTATCCACTCCAATTTACCTATAAAAAGAACAGGCCCTAAATCTCCATCATTCCCCCTTCTCCCAGGGCCTTTCTTATAGAATTTTTAATCCCCCTTATGTAAGTTGTGCTAGTCATCTCCTGTTGTGATGGTGATTATCTGCGACGGACATTCTGTGCTTGGAATAAATAGGAGGTGATTGGGATGGGGAACCCATACTAGATATTTATAAGACCCGCTTAATTCAGATCCAACAAATGGATTGTTTGGTATGGTTTAAGGTTTGGCTAATTCTGAGTCATGTTAGTGTTTGTGGTATATTCAGGTTTGGTTTCAGAGAGGCCATTTTGTGTTTGGGTCATGTTTGATTCTGCCATTGCCGTTGGTGCGGTGGTTATTGTGAAATTAGAACTGATATTGCCTGAGGTCTTTTGGGCCATTTAATTTGGTTCATTTGGTCAAGTAATTAGTTACTAGGTCAGTTGTGCAAGGTCTAATTTATTCAGATGAAACAATTAATGAAATAGCAGGCTTTACATAGATACATGTGTGAAGTACGTCCTGTGTAACTGTTAACTATTATTCAACAGCCTCCCCGCTCCCCAAAAAAAACCCCCTCTTTGTTTGGATTTTGAGGTTGCTTCTTTAATATTATCCTGAAGCCCTTTCAGCTTCAAAAGGATTTACCCTTCTTAATGCTTGCAGATCCATTTGTGCATTCTTTTCGATAATGTAAGCTCTTTATGCAGTTTCAAGCTTTCATGGTGTGAGTGAAGTCTAAGATGCATAAGCACTTGTATGTGAGTGCTAAACCAATACCATGAGTAAGCAAGCAAACATATTTGAGAAAAATGGGTGACATGGTGATTTGAGAAAAATGGGTCATGTGGTGATGTGAGGGTTAAGAGCTGTTTCAGTAGATCAAATTTGAAAATTTTTGTAATAATCCTCGAGACGTAGACAGGGATGTGCTTTTATTTATTTGTTAACTTTTATATGGTAGAAGCTAGACACATTGGCAAAGTTCGCTGGGGAAGTAGATAATTCAGAAAGAGATGTGCTAGCGGAATAGGAACAAGAGTAATAGTAATTGCAAACTCCATTTGCAGCTTTGCGTCTTTGACCAAGCTCAACTGGAAAGGGAAGGCTCTTTACCTCTTAAGCATTTGCTTATGAGAGTAATGACAACTTGTGTAAAAGATTAATTGTCCATGTGTGTTTACAGCATATTATTGGTGGCTCTGTAAGTGCAGCGAGCCCTGATTCAATTTGTGTTTTATTCTGGGGATTTTACAGCTTAGCTCACCATAGCCCCTAGCCCTCCCCCCCTCTCTCTCTCTCGGGCGGGGGATTGCAAAGTTTAAACATCTTACCCTTGGCTGTTCTAAATTCCCTCACCCTTGAGACTCTCTGCGATCAATTTACCATTGCTGCTGTCAAAAGACCCAATCATTTAACCCGTTGTCTAATTCATCTGTTGTTCATCCTATGTTCTGAAACTACTTGAAAGGGACGCTAAAGGGAGAACTTGACTATCATATTGAGCTTAACCAGGTGGAAAAACAACTAGCCCTCCGGGGGAATTTTTTTCAGCAGGTCAACTGGACAAATCCAGGTTTACAAAGGGCCAGATCCAGTGACAGGGCTGCTGGATTTGGCCTTAATGGACACCTTTGACCCCTCTCTCAATCTTGACATTTGTTCCTACATAATAAACCATCTCATGTAGCCTTGATGGTGCATTGGTGTTGAACAACGGTAGGTTGGGACTGTTGATTTGGCTTGTGAGTGGCTTTGACATGGGGTTTGATGGGAAAAAGAGTATGGAAAAGTGGGAGACTACTACTGGATTGAAGTTGACCCTTTGATTAATGTCACAAAAGTTGAATGGTTATGATGAGAAAGGGATAAGGTTGACTGTAGTAGATCTGGTGTAGCCAACCATATGTCCTCGTTTACTTAAGTATTTACTTATCCATCACTTGTGATTTTATGGTTTTTTATTAACTTTAACCTCTAGTTGCACTTAAGAAATGGGAAATAAAATAGTAAGGAAAACAAGTGAGGAAAAACTAAGAGAAAAGTAACTTTTTTTCTCATATTTGGGCTAAAGAAAAATAAAAGGTAAAAAAAATACACAAATGCCCAAATGGTTATCCCAATCCCCATCCAATGAAGCTGTAAGATCCGCATTTTACCTACCCATCTCTTTGTATCCATTGGACGTGAGAAGCAAGCATCACCATCTTCATTCATGAACCCTTTTTAAAAAAATTGAGATATCAAGTGCCAATTGACTTGAATTTGTGCTAGATTTGGCAAAATGAAAAATTTTTGAGGGTTGGATTAGTTGGGATTATTGTATGATGTTATTGAGGGGAGGGGAGCTGAGAAATTTCATATATGGCATGGCTTAATTTGTTGGAAGCTTAAGAGCTTGTGGAGATAGAAGGGTTGCTGAGACGAGATTGGTAGAGAACACAAATAGAGAAGGTATTAGAGCGAAGGGAGAAGGATTAGAGAGGAGGATTAAAGAAAGAGGAATACAAAAATGGACAAATATTACATGTATGCAAGCTTCATTATCAATTATCGATATTCATCAAAGCATAATAATAACCTAGGAGATGTAATCTATATATATTTATAAGACTGTACTACTTGGAATAACAAGCTAAAAACTTACCTAGATCTTGCCTAAAGAAAATAGGGGACTAACTCTTATTAAAATACTCCTAAATAACCTTATCTGAACTCCCCTAAAATACCCTATGATAATTTATATGAGAATTAAATTAAAAATATCAAATGCACTACGTTTCTACATGTGCCATAGTTATCAGGATCGCTCAACTCCTGGAGTTCCACAATTTGGTTCGTCAAACCCAAAATGTGAGTCGCTTTTGGTACCAGAATGGTGGGGATCGTGTTCCATATGTGAGATATGGGTGATCTGTTTTCCAAGAAGATAAACAGAGCTAGGGTTTGAGAAAGAAACTTTGCAGTTCAGATTCCCGGACAGGAGAGAGGCAGTGGACAGCAAAATTAGCAATCACCTTTGCCCTTTTAATTTCCCAGCAGCAAAACAGGTTTGAAGTGTAGAACGAGGTTTGAATAGCAACCAATTCCCGGCAGCCATGGATCCATTGAATTCTGCACTTTTGTCATAGAGAAAGAGATAAGAGGAGGGAGAGAAAGGAGTGGAAGTGTAGAACGAGATAGCTAGGGAATAGGGTTGAAGTTGTGGAAGACAGCCAATTGACCCTTGAACTTACTCATGCTCGTTAGCTTCTGTGGGTTAAAGGAAGAACCCATCAACCACGTGTATAGAGAGAAATAATGAAGAATTATAATAATGAATTAATGTTACTTCATATCCATGTACAGTAATTTTATCCCAGTTCATTTAGCCAATTCCCAAATTCCAACTAACCCACTACAACACGTATTGTTTTTTAAAAAATAAATCCTACATTGCATTAACTGGCCAAATTTTTTTCTTACTCAAAATTGAAGTAATTAGGAATTATTTTAGAAATAGTGATCCAAAATCACGAATTTCGTTCCCAAAGATCGTTCCCAATGGCCTAGACCCTTTGTTCCCGTTTTTAGGGATGTAGTGTTCCATGTTCCCATACTGTGCTCCACGGTCTGAGCAGCATACCATGGTCCTATTAACTATGATGCGCGCCGATTCTAAGAGCCCATATTCCATGGGAGCACTTTAGGTGGGGAAAGGCGTGGATGAGTTGAGGTGAAGGGAGAGGGATCCTAACCTCCATGTTAGAACGTGGGACCAAAACCCCACTAGATCACCCCCTTTGCTGATCATGTAACCCCTCAACTACCTTGTATCTTAATTTGTTGATCAAAATGTTGTGTTCCTCCTTTCTTTCTATCTATGTATCTTCTGAGGAACCATGACAATTGTGTTTGCTTTGCAGGGACAAATGCAGTGCCTTCAGTGACTGAAGCAACATGGAAATCACTGGTCCTAGACTCTGATTTGCCAGTTGTGGTAGAATTCTGGGCTCTGTGGTGTGGTCCTTGCAGAATGATCCAACCAGCAATAGATGAACTACCAAAGCTTTATGCCGGAAGGCTGAAAGTCTTCAAGGTCAACACTGATGAGAGCCCCAAAATTGCATCTGATTATGGAGTACGGAGTGTTCCAACTGTCATGATCTTCAAAAGAGGTGAGAAGAAGGAGACAGTTATTGGTGCTGTCCCTAAACCAACATTGACTGCCACCATAGAGAAGTTCTTGTAAAGTTGCCACGTAATGGATATCTCCACTGCTGTAAACGTATCTGACATCCTTCTCACTGTTTCTCATTAGGTGTAGTTAGAGTGTGCTAGAACAATAGATTAGGCTAGTGAATTCTACTCTCTGAGGATAATGGAAAAATATCTTCAGCTGTGCAGTGTTTGTCAGACTCTCTATCATTCTATTTTACGCAGATTTGACCATCTGACAAATGGGCCGCTGAGCACAAGTTCAGGTTGCGCTAATCTTGGGTTGCATCGTATTTGATTGAATAGGGACTTGTGTAGCTTCCTGTTTTCTCTCCATTCTAGTTTAGGCCCTTTAGCTGTTGCTATGGCAAATTTGTCCTGAAATTCGAGTAGTCTTCCTCGTGAAAAGTTCTAATTGGTTGGTTCAGTTTTAGTAAAAATCAGGTTGCCCTATTTCACGGTCATATGGTAGATGATTGGTTCAGGACTTCAGGTTGCGTTAGGCAGTTTTCTACATGCATTTTCCAAGGACGGAGTTACCGCAAATGCTCTGTTTAGAATGATGCGATTATGCAGCGTATGTTCGCCGGATTGTAGAACTTTGACTTGCAACTTTTTAAAAAATGAAAAAGGAAGAAATCCAGTTGGCTTATTTGTGCACCAGAAATTGCCGCGTGCTGTATTGGCTTTTGCTTCTTTTGAGTGTCCAAGAAATCATATTGTCTTATTGGCTAAGTTGCAGATTTTTTAAAATTTTTTTTTGGTTTAATTGAGTCATGAAGACAAACAGTACAATGCAATATAGGAGGGAAAGAGGAATCGACCCTAAGACCTTATGTATTCAAGACATTTTAATCACTTGGTTAAGATCTCATCAGTAAATTGCAGATGCTTTGGCGGAGTCCATCACAGCCTTACATTATTATTGTTGCCAATCCTAAAGTTCTATGCAAAGTAAACAATAGATGTATGAGTAATATTGCTAAAGTCACAAGATAAGAGTCGTGTTATTATTGATGCTAACCCTAACATTCCGTGGAAACAATAGATATATGAGTAATGCTGCTAAGGTCAAATGATAAGCGTTGTTTTTGGCCAATGTTAAGAAAACCGACCCAATGTTCAACCCGGTTTGAGGAGTGGGTAAATGGATCAACCGATTTGACAGTTAGGACCAACATTAGACCGGTTGACCCATTTTACCAGCCCGGGGTTTGACAGGCAGGACTCTGCAGGCTTACAAATTAATTTTTCTCTATAATTATAAAATATACAATTTTTATTAGTCTAAAGTTTAGCATATTATTTTTATTATATTTTCTTACCCCAAAAGGGTGAAAAAAATTAAGTGAATCATATTATATAACTTTCATGAGCTCTTTGGCATGGTTTTTTTTTTGGGGTTTGGTTGGGGGGGGGGGGGTTGAGTCATATTGCAGGGCCCAAATTGAAGGCTTGAGCCAAGTTCGCCAAAAGAATAAAACAACTAGAGTTAATAATAATAAAAGTTGTGGGCCCCTGACTAGTTTCCATTTGCTAGCTCTTCGCTTTTGCTTTCCTCAGCAACCCAAGTCTTGTTGTTTCGAAGCTCTCATTTGTCATCCCCCCTCTCTAAGTCTCAGTTTTTAAATTCGTGAGTATACAACCACAAGAAGGGGGTGAATTGTGGTGTCTGATTTTCGCGTTGTAAATAACAAACACCCTCACAGAGGTTATTCTCAGATGACAAACACCCTAGTGACTTGTTTGCAGGGGGTGTTCTCAAATATTGCAAATGCGAAAATCACCAAGATAAATGCGGAAAATAAAGCACACACACAATTTTTACGTGGAAAACACCTCTAGCCCAACTGAGGTGTGAAAAACCACGACCTACCTCGTGTAGGATTTAACCACTTTCACTAACGGGCTTCACACGTTACAAATGTAACACACCTTGTTACAACTTGCAACCACGTAACCTTCTTTTCTAAGAAAGGTTACACCACGTCCAAATCTCACCAGATTGGACACGTCCAAAGTCCACACGACTGAGGACCACTCACTCACTTTTCTGATCCAAGATCAGGGTTACAAAACACCTTACGGGGGTGCTTCTGATTTAAGCAGATGTAAGGTACAATGAGGTTCTAGTATACCAATATCTTGAAAGCTCTGTTTAAACACAACTTGTCTCGGTTTTTCTTTTCTCAAGCGTAACTCGAAAAATTCTTCTCACTAGAAAAACCACTTTTGAAATTTTTCCTTTTTTGCGTATGTTGTGTATGTTTCTCGTCTTTTCTCCTCTATACAAATGGGAGTGAAATGCTGAGATTTTAAACACAAAATCCAACGGTCAAAAACAAGGAGAGGTGAAAGAATCAGCTAAGTAGGGAAAACGATTTTCAAGCAAGAAATACTCCCCAACGGCTAGTGATAAATTTTTCCCAAAATATAAGGGATTTGTTATCTTAAGAGATAACCCTTATCTTCCCATAGCCGTGAAGAAGATTCAAATGACAACCAGAAATCTTCAACTTTTGAAATTTTATCATATCCGAAAATATAGGCAAAGGGAATCTTTTAGTTTTGGCAATTCTCCCAAAACCTATTTTCGCAAATCTCCCATAATATTTTCAAGAAATATCCTTTCCAGAAAAATAGCAATTTTGGAATTTAAAGAAAGTATTCTGGAGATCTTGGCCAACCGAAATGAATTTTCAAAGATAACCGGGTATGGCCACTTCAATTCAGAAACACCCTAGGCACCCTGTTTGCAGGGTTGTTCGCAACTGGTGTTCTGAAGCACTTAGCGCAAATACCGATTCAAGAGGTGTTTAAAATGACGTTTTCAATATTGGCATATTAACAAGAGTCTAAATAAATAAAACCTATATACCCAAGACTTCTTGTTTTGAACCAGTCATCTTGTCCAAGATTTGTAGAGCTGCTGTGAACACCAAGGCCACCTTGTTTGTTGGGGTTGTTCTTTGCATTGCTAGAGTTCAGGAACATGCCTTACAATCAACTGTCGAGGTGGTGTTCTTGATTTAATATAGAATCATCAAGTAAAACCTGTTTTGAAGACTTGTTCTCACATGTAGCAAACCAGTTAATACAATAAAGATCACAAACACCAGTTAAGCCTGTTTGGAGATCGTGTTTGGAGCAACATTACTTGGATAAATTTTTACACTTGGATTTGTCATCATCAAAACTAAATATAATAACTCAACAAATTCCCCCCTTTTTGATGATGACAAACCAAGTGACCATATTGACAAATATTAAAAACAAATTTGAGAACCATGTATGCTGATTGATTTGGTTATCCACTAAGGTCCGAGTGTTCTAAATTGAAAGCGGGTCAATGTTTGTCAAGAAAGAGGGTCAATATTTGTCAAGAAATGGTTCGTCTTCCCCCTTTTGGCATCATTAAAAAGCAAGAACAGCATTGAAAGAACAAAGTAACGGGTGGTTGCAAAACAGTTACGACAAGTAAGCACGCAGAGTACAATGCCAAGTGCAATGCCAAAGAAAAACAACAAGGAAAGGAGAGGAGAGCGAGAGAACAATCTATACAATCAAGGGGTAGGGTGTGGTCTTGATTGCAGTGGAGGAATACTGGGAGCGAGATCAGAGAGGAGTGCAAGGAGCTCTTCGTGGCGTTTAGCTGAGATGGCCTTCTCTGCTTCAAGAGCAGACTTCACAGCAGAAAGCTCTTCTTTGAGGCGTGCATTATCCTCAAGAACAGCTTCAACGGTAGGACTGGGTTTCTCAGAAACAGGAGGTCGAGGTGGTCGAAGACCCTGTTTGTGAGTTAACCCATGGCCAATGTCAAAGTCACACCCCATTAGGGTGTCAACGTCAATTTCATCAATCAGTTGAGCTGGCACTCTCCGTTTAAGCTCAATACCAAAGTGCTCAAACACCTTGGTCAGCAAGAACCCATACCCGAGATCATGGTTTGGGGTGGTGTTCGCAATTCGCCCAATGTGGCGAATCATGATAGCAGGAAGATTTATGGGTTCCTCCCTATCCAAGAAGTCGACCAGGCACTGATCAAAAAGGTCTGCTGAGTTTCTCCCTTGACCCATTGGAATCACGTTCTTAATGACGAACATGAAAAGTAGTTGGTGAAGAGGGATCAGATCACCCTTTTTTACAGAGGAGGGTTTTCTCAGGCTCTGTTTCTGGCTGACCTGCTTGGATATCTCCAGGAGCCTGGCTGTCTCTAGGACAGTTTTGTCCTCCCTCACATACACAGCAAATCCACGGGAGGGGATGCCCAGAATGTCACCAAGAGTGGCTTCATCGAAGGAGAAATGCCACTCATTGACAGCACTTGTCACCACCCCATTTGTGACAGAGCAGTTGACATAGAAGTCAGCCAACTCGGGCACAGAACACCCTTGCTGGGTGTTTGCAAACAACTCAAGCCAGCCTTGGGCTCGAAGCTTGGTCAAGAACACCCCCAGCCCAAGTTTCTTAAGGAAGGGTATGTTCACTACCTTCCCCCTTACAACATTGCACCGGAGGAATTGCGCGTGTTTCTCAGACAGGGGAGAGGGAGTGGACAATTTGGTCTTTTTGATTTAAGGAGCCGGGGATGCAGTTTTGGAAAGAGGGGTTGTTTTCGGTTTCCTCTTGAGGGGTGTTTTTGAGGTTGAAGGTTTAGAAGAAGTGGTGATTGGTTTTGAAGGGTTTTGTTCATCAGAGGATTCTGAGAACACGGGGGTCCCTTGTTTGAAGGAGGGATCCTCAGAATCAGAACCAAAAAGGCTCGAGGAGGAAGAGGAAATCTCCTCAATAACTGGAGCAGAAGGTTTGGAGGATCTGGGGGTCGATCTGAAAGCAATTCTCGCAGATTTGCGAGAAGGTTTAGAAGGAGGAGAAGAGGGAGTTAGAGAGGGGCGAGACCTTGGTGGTGGTCGTGTTCTTGGCGTTCGGGTGCACCTAGCCACCATCTTCACCCTTTTTCTCTTCTCTCCAGTTTGAGAGACTAGAGGAACAGAGTCATCCCCTTGGACAGGACTATCTTCTGTTTTCTCACCAGAGTCCTCCTTCAGATCCATGAATAGATCATCGAAGAACGCATCCCTTGTTCTTTGAGTTGTTTCTGGGAATAGCGCAGAAGAACAGGGTTCAAAATTCCCAAAGAGGGTTTCTGGGTTCTCCAAGAATTGGTCTTGGAAACCCGAAGAACCAGCAACAGCTTCAGAAGAAATGGGACAAGGGATTGTTCCCACATATATCACTAATTTCCAACCGAAGGAGTAGGGAATATCATTCAACTCAAGCCCAATACTTTTGAGGTTTAACCGATTGAGATACCCGAATATTGTGTGGATAATTGGGCGAGAAGGAGCCGGAATCGAGGGTATAATCATGCTGTTACTCTCAGAGATTGATGAAGAATCAGTTTTGGGAGCCTTTATCGCAAGGAAGAATTTCGGGTTTTGAGGGTTTTGCTAGGGTTTGAAAGCAAGAACAGAGGAGAGAGCAAGACGAGAAAGACAGACGCACGCAAGGGGGGTTTTTTAAAACCCCTACCCGTTATGAAGGGCCACCTAGGGAACACCTAGAATTTAAGCAGGCAGCATACGTTAATGACAATTAAGGCTTACCTGTTCGAGCCGCCTGTTCTTGAACATGCTTCTCTCATTCCAAGGTCTGTCATGAATACTCTTTCTCCATCTCCCAAGGCAGCAGTCTTCACATATAATCATAGTAGCACACAAGACTACACATATTCGTTAAGCATAGACCACTGTTTTGATAACAAGAATTGCAAACAAGGGAATAGAACAGGTATTATAAGGTGTTTTTGTCAGCTTGGTCTAACTCTGAGAACAGGTGTTCTCAGGGTGTTTTCACCAACCCCAATTCCAGTCTATTTCCCTCGAATTGGTCTCTACTCAGTGCTTTAGTGAATATATCAGCAATTTGATTTTCAGTGGAGCAAAAATTTATTGAAATAAAGCCTTTTTCCACATTATCTCTTAAGAAATGATGTCGAATGTCAATATGTTTTGTCTTTTTGTGTTGACATGGGTTTTTGGCAATGTTAATAGCGCTAGTATTATCACAAAAAATAGGAATGCATCCAGTGTCAACACAAAATTTCTTAAGCTGTTGTCTTATCCACAACAGTTGAGCACAACATGAAGCTGCTGCAACATATTCAGCTTCTGCTGTGGACATGGCAACTGAATATTGCTTCTTGGTAGCCCAAGATACCAAACAAGGTCTAAGAAAGTGAGCCATATCTGAGGTACCCAAAACTTCTTGTTTTGAACCAGTCATCTTGTCCAAGATTTGTAGGGCTGCTGTGAACACCAAGGCCACCTTGTTTGCTGGGATTGTTCTTTGCATTACTAGAGTTCAGGAACATGCCTTACAATCAACTGTCGAGGTAGTGTTCTTGACTTAATATAGAATCACTAAGTAAAACCTGTTTTGAAGACTTGTTCTCACATATAGCAAACCAGTTAATACAATAAAGATCACAAACACCAGTTAGGCCTGTTTGGAGATCGTGTTTGGAGCAACATTACTTGGACAAATTTTTACACTTGGATTTGTCATCATCAAAACTAAATATAATAACTCAACATCAGTTCTCTCTACAAAGAAAACAAAATCACTTACGATGCTCTATCTTTCTCCATCTCTCTGTCTCCAGAAGTTCCGACACCGACTGCAGGCATTAGAGAATGTGCAAACAAAGAGACAAGGCAAGCATGGACGGCGTAATGGGAGGCGTTGAACCTTGAAGTAGCTTTTAGCGAACCAGATCTATAAAATTCAGACCTCACTTACGCGTAAATTGAAAAACTCCAGTTGAACCATGGTTCTCCTAAGTCAAACAAGTTGTCTGTGTCCACTGAGTTTGACTGATTTTTTTCAACTTGAAGATCTAGATGAGTCATTGACATTTCCGGCCCGTTCGCCTGACAGGTTTCTGGTTCAACTGGCCGATTCGGTCTGGTTTTCGTAAAACTGTGTTCAACAAAAATGTTTGGAGCAACATTTAGCGTTTTGATCAAGTTGAGACATTAATTAGTCAATTTTTTGAAGTAATATTTCTGAAAAGCTATTAATATTTGTTTTGGCATTCAAAAGCTATGTTTCATGTTTTTTGGTTGGATAATATTTTTTGAAAATTTTATCTTTGCAAATTATCCATGACCTTTATGTCGCCTTACATAATCAATTAAGCCAACAGCTAAATTTACCCTTTTTTTTTTGGCAACGGCTTATCTAAACACTTATCTACTAACAACTAAATCAGAATACATATCCAATTCCTAAACAATTATTCAGTACAGAACAACTATTTGCTATTGAAAGAGTTAATTTTGCCGAATAAATCCAAGAACAAACAAAAAAAAGCATCGTAGTTTTCACAACTATTATATTGATTTTTGTAATTGTTGTTTATAAGCTCAAAAGAGTTTCTCAGAAAAATGGCGCATTCTATAAAAAAGAATGAAAAACGTGAGATTTAGTGAGTGAATGGCTCACCCAAACCTGGGAGCCTGGCCTTGTACATATAGTCAAAGATAGTACAATAAAATTACATTTATATCCCTACATATCCTCTATTATGCCCCCTCAATTTGATTGGGAGGATGCACGGACAAATTGTTTCTATGTAACGTAAACTGCTGAGATGATAGCCCTTTGGTGAAAATGTCAGCAGTTTGCAACTTAGTAGGAATATAAAGAATGACTCAATCTCCATCAGCAATCTCATTTTGTTGTTGAGCATCAGGACAAGATTTACGAAAGTAAATGCCATGTTTTGTAGATAAGGCATGCATACAAGAGTTATCAAACTCTCGTCTCCCATCACTTTGAAACATCTTAATTTTGCAATTAAACATGTTTTCTACTAAAAGCTAAAATTTAGTTAACAACTCATGGACCTCAGATTTGCATCGCATAGGGTAAATCCAGGTAAAACGAGAATAATCATCAATAAAAGATATATAATATTTATAACCTTGATGAGATAAAATATGAGATTGCCAAACATCTGAATGAATTAACTGTAGAGGAAAATTCATTCTATGTTTAGCATATTGAAACGAAAGTTTATGAGATTTAGCTAAGCAACAAGATACGCAATTATTGGAGAAAACTGTTTTAAACTAAAGCAAATTGTGTTTCCGTAAAACATCTAAAACGCTAGCTCCATAATGACCCAAGCATCGGTGCCAAAGATCACAGACTCGGTGAGGATAATATTAGTAGGGACAGACATAGCTAAAGGGACGGTATAGACCAGACCTGAACTAGAGGCCAACAATAGGACATCACCTGTGGTGTTGTCCATGACACGCACACTGGAGGAGTCAAATACTACATGAAAAGGATTATCCCTACGAAATTGTCGAACTGAAAGCAAGTTGTGTTGTAATTGAGGGATATGAAAAACATTCTTAAGAGTTAAGGACTTGTGGTGAGTGGGGAGGATAGAGGCGCCAGTATTGAGGATAGGGAGTAAAGTACCATCACCAACCTTAACCATTTCATTACCGGAATAAACAAACTTAGAAAGTAACTTACCGTCATCAAGTGTCATGTGAGAGGCCGCTGCAGAGCCAAGGTACCAAACCCGTTCATCAACTGTGACAGGATTGAATGTAGCGTATGCCGGGCTTGTCTGTATATACACACACACACACACACACACACACACACACACACACATATATATATATATATGTTATATGTATATGTATATTTTGTGTGTGTTTGTGTATATAGAAACACACACACACACATACACACAGATACATATATAATTATATATATATATAAAAATCTACTAAATCGAATACATATATATATATATATATATATATATATGTGCGCATATATGTGTTTACATATGTATGTACATATATATGTATTTATATATAAACACATATATATATAGCAATTAAACAAGATAAAGAGTCAAACAAATAAAAATTAAATATATCTAATTCAACAGAGCAAGAAATAAGACATAAATAACAAATAAGTTCACCAACAATTTAAATGTTTGAATACACTATATGGAAATGAAAAAAATATAAATAAACACATAAATAGGCATGTAAATAAGTAAATAAATAAACAAATATTAGTAGATAAACAAATAAACAATAAATAAAGTACAAATAAACAAATAAATAAGCAAACAAATATATAAATAAATGAGTACATAAAATGTCAAATAAATAAATAAAAATAAGCTATAAATAAATAACTTAGTTCATCCATAACCTAAATATTTAGATATGCTAGGTAAATGTCATCAAAATATATAAATAAATAAAGATAAACAAAACAATAATTAATAGATATTGCTAATTAAGATTGAACTAAATGGAAAAAAACATATGCAAAATAAAAATAAGCTATAAATAAACAACTAAGTTAATTCATAAGTTAAATATTTAGATATACTAAGTAAATGTCATCAAAATATATAAATAAATAAAGAGAAAAAAAAATCATAGTAATAGATAGACATAATTAATTAAAATTGAACAAGAAGGGGAAAAAACATATGCTAATTAGCATAATTTAAAAACAAAGTCAAATAACTTGAAATAAAAGGTAGCTCGAATGATAAACATATAAGCTGATTAAAAGATATAAATAAAGAAATAATAAAAAATAGGAAACTAAATGAGAAATAAGTTATAAATAAATCATAATTCAGGACAAATAGATACACACAGCAAAATGTCAAAATATGTAAATAAATCAATAATTTAAATATTTAGATGTACAAAGTAAATTGTCAAAACATATAAAAATGTTAAAACATGTAATTAATAAATACATATATACAACGATAAATAAATGATAAATAAATATATGTAAATAATTCAAAAAGATAACACAAACAAATAAATAACAGAAATAAAGTTCATGTATATAAATAATGAAAATGAAGTTCATCTATATAACTTGACTTAGATACATAATAAAAGTAAAAATAGTAAATGAATATATAAATTAGTAAATGAATATATAAATAAATGAGTAAATAAACCATGTCCATTCATAATTTAAATATTCAGACATACAAAGCAAATGTCATCAAAATAAATAAATAAATAAATAAAGATAAACATAATAAATAATGCATAAGTACAAAAAAATAAATAAGCTATATAAAAAGTTCATATATATAAGTTAACTTAGATAAATAATGAAAACAAAATAAATTCATCAATAATTTAAATAAATATTTAACATACCTAGCAAGTACCAAAAACATATAAATAAATATAGATACACAAACTTAAATGCCGAGTAATAAATAAGCAATCAACAATAGAAACATAGACATAATATAAAGAAGCTATAAATAAACGAAACGCTTCATCGAATATATATATATATATATATATATATATATAGCAATTAAATAATAAATAGACGAAATTAACAAATAAAATTAATATATGTAATACAATAGATCAAGAATAAGCTAAATAAACAAAAAAAAAAAACTTTTTTTAACAAATAATTCACCAACCAATTTAAATGTTTACATATTCTATGCAAAGAATTATATATATATATTATAATCCTCATATATATATTATATATATATATATATATATATATATATATATAGAAATGAAACAAATATAAATATATAAATAAATAGACACATAAATAAGTAAATCAGTAATTAAGTACTAGTAGATAATAAATAAACAATAAATAAAGTACAAAGAAACAAATAAATAAGCAAACAAGCATATAAATAAATGAGTAAATAAAATGTCAAATAAATAAATAAAAACAAGCCATAAATAAATAACTTGGTTCATTCATAACTTAAATATTTAGATATACTAAGTAAATGTCATCAGAATATAAAAGTAATTAAAGATAAACAAAACGATAACTAATAGATATTGTTAACTAAGATTGAACTAAAGGGGAAAAAACTCATATGCAAAATTAGCATAGTTTAAAAATAAAATCAAATAGCTTTAAAAAAAAAAGTAGCTATGATGAAGAACATATAAAACTAATTGAAATATAATTAATCAAACATAAATAAATAACAAAAAAATAGGCAACTAAATAAGAACTATGTTATAAATAAATCATAATTCACTAAAAATAGATAATTTCATCAATAATTTAAAAATATTTAAGTATACAAAGTAAAATGGAAAAACATCTTAACAAATAAATACGTACATACAACAATAGATAAATAATAAATAGTACATAAGTAAGTAAACAAATAAATCAACAAATAAATAAAGAAGCTGAAAATAAAAAAATAAATAAAACAAAAAATAAGATGCATAAATAATTTAAATATTTAGTTACACCAAGTAAATGTCAAATATATAAATAAATAAATTAATATAAATAAACAAGGGAATAATAATGAAACAAAAAAGTCATCAACAAACAAATAAATAAATAAAACAAGAAATAAGATGTAAATAAATAAAGTCCATAAAAACTTTAAATATTAGTTGCACCAAGTAACTATCAAAATATGTAAATAAATAAATACAATGAGTAATAATGAATAAAGAATAAATAAATCAATAAGTTCATTAGTTAAATAGAAATATACATAAGTAAATAAATGTATAAATAAATATAAAAATTCAACAAAAATAACTGAATAAGCTAAACACTTTAGACCCAAATATACATCAGTAGACATATGTATAAATAAATAATAAAAAAGTTCAATAAAATACAAATCAATAGATAAACAATAAAAAATAAATAAATCAATAAATAAGTAGATAACTTAAATAGATATACAAACAAATAAATATACTAGACACTTATATCTTATATGACTTAACCTACAAAAATAACAAAAAATAAAAATAAATTCATTATTAATTTAAAAAATTTTTAATATACTAAGCCAATACCAAAAACATATAAACAAATAAATATAGATATATAGACTATTAAATAATGAATAATAAATAAGCAATCAATAATAAAAAAATTAGATACAATAGTAAATAAGCTGTAAGCAAATAAAAAGGTTCATTGATAATCTAAATACACAAATATTCAAATATATAGTAAGTAGATAACAAAATTCACAAGAAAAGAAACAACCAAGTAATTAAGCAATAAATGAAGCAATAAACAAATATATAATAAATATATCTACCTCAATAAAGAAAGAAATAAGCCATAAATACAAATCACATCACTAACAATTTATATGCAAATGAATAAATAAATAAATAAATAAATATTAGTAGATAAACAAATAAACAAATAAATAAACCAGTAAATAAAAATGTCTAACAAATAAAAAAAATAAGCTATAAATAGATAACTAAGTTCATTCATAATTTAAATATTTAGACACTATGTCATCAAAATATATAAATAAATAAAGATAACAAAATAATAATAAATAGATATTTTCAATTAAGATCCAACTAGAGAAAAACAAAACAAATGCAAAATTACCGTAATTTAAAAATAAAATCAAATAACTTAAAATAAGCAGTAGCTAGGGTGATGAACATATAAAACTAATTAAAACAAAACTAATCAAAGAATATAGATAAGCATATATATGTATATACGAATAAAGAAATAACATGAAAATAGGCAATTAAATAATAAATAAGTTATAAATAAATCATGATTCAAATAAAATAGATAAGTTCCTCAACAATTCAAATATCTAGATATACGAACTAAAATATCAAACATCAAAACATTAAATAAATAAAAGTATGTAAATAAAAGTAAATAAACAAATAAGTAATGAACAAGGCAAAAATAAATCAATAAGTTCATCAATAATCAAACAGCAAACAAGTTGCAAATATATAAATAAATAAATAAATATAAATAGAAAGCAAATAGCCGCTTGCAAATATATATGATAATAAGTACGTTTACACTCCCAAAGCATGTAAAAGCATAATTAGCATAAGTTAAAAGTTAAATAAAAAAGTCGACCAATGATTATGGCCATTAGATAGCTATTCCTAAACATTAACAAGATAATAATACAAACAATTTAGCAACACATAAGAAAAGAAAGATAAGACTAAATCATTAAATTAAGGCTCCAATAAAGGAATACATTAATAATAATATACCTAATATAAAATTAAGTATAAATAACATAATTAGAAAATAAATAAATATGTCAACCAATAATTATAAGTAGCATACTTAGAAAATAAATAAATATTGTCAAAAAAAATAAATGAACAAATGTCAGAATATTATTAGATAAGGACAACTGAACTATTAAATTAATTTGAATAGATTTTAAAAAATAATTTTTTAAAAAATAAACAAATGTCAAAATATTGTTAGATAAAAAAAAATAAATAAACAACATTCAATAAAACAAATATATGACTATGGCAGCTAAGGTGCAACAAGTTAATAAAATAAAGTTATGAGTAAATAACAAAATACAAGAACATACCAGCAAAAAAAGTAAACATGCAAAATTTAGGTAGAACATAGTTGTTCTAAATTGTAGTTTATCCAAAGGTTATTGGATTATAATAATCTGAACTTTAAGGGGTTGTTAATAATCTAATCCAGAAAAATAGCTTCAAATGTTTCCACCTTTTGAGATACATAGTTTCAAATATTACAGGGGTGATTTAGGTTGTATTTTTGAAATAATTCCAAATGGTATTCTCCATTAAAAAAGCACAAACATATGAAATTTAAACTGTAATTCATTTACAAGTTCAAATTTCGTTAAAAACACAATATAAAATCACCTTTGCAGTATTGAAAATAAATGCATCGCAGTTATTCTTCATGTCAAATTTTCCACAATTGAAATTAGCAAAATCCAATGACGCTTCATTTTAACTTAAATAATTAATTATTAAAATGACAAATATATAAAATAAGTAGATAAAAAAATAAATATACAAAATGCACTGAAGTGACCGTACACTAAAACCCATGAAGAAATGAATTACTGAATTAAATAAATACTAATTAATGATTGAGAAATTAAAAAATAGATAAATGTAAATAATATATAAATATAAATAATAATCAGAACAAAAAAACAATAGATAAATGATGCCCAACATACATAAAAAGTATGGGAACGTAAACAATTAATTAAGATGCATTAGTCAATAATAAAAACACATAAATTAGCAACGAATAAATTATAGATTACAATAGCAAATAAATAGTTAAGATGCATTAGCCAATAGTAAAAACACATAAATTAAAAAAACTAACAAATATTTAAAAATCAAAAAAAATGAAATAAATAAATGAATCACCATTAAAAAAATAATATATGAGCAGGAAAAGAATCAACCACCAATTCATCACCAACCATCAATTCGGAGGTGCCTATATCCAACCACAAGATATATGAGCAGGAAAAGTGTCAACAACCAATTCTTAACCAGCCATCAATTCGTCAGAACCATGCTCTTGAAGGCAAATTATTATATACACTTGAGAATTACCACATGTATATATATTTTTCAACGTGTATTTGTCATATGAGCGGTTATTAACATATGTTTTGCTTATATAACTTCAAAGAGTACATACTCATGGGTGTATAATATAGGCCTTGGCCACGAATCAATAGTCAATGCAGCGGCCATAAGAAGCAATCCCACTTCCCACCAAGAATGAACCAAAAACATCTCTCTAGCAAATTCATAAGAAGCCGATTTTGAAAAGAGGGGATGCATGAAGGCCATAAAGTGTCATTACCCACCCCAAAGAGGGTTGCATGAGTATGCTATTGTAAACTGAATAGCAAAGCTGACGTCTAGTTTCAAGGTACTTGATGTATAGCCAATCTAATGTCCACTGGACTGAGTTTTAAAAACATGTTTGTGCTCAATGTGGGGTGAAACAAGGGCATATCACGGAGGGTCCAACAAATCTTAACATGCATGTGTGAATTATTTAAATACGAACAATTAGAGAACATTAAAGCATATATGTAATCCCGTAGAAGCCTCAAAGATCAACGTCCTAACTAGTTATACCAATCAAACGCCTACCCACTGTTCTCAGAATTGAACCATGACGAAGAAAAAGAAAAATTAAAATTCTTTGTCTGACCAGGAACTAACCAATTGCTTAACATAGAGTCATACTACTGCCTAGAGATTGCAATGAACGATATCACAAATGAAACAGAATGTTTTTGCTGATCACCATGAAACCTACTAAGCTTTCATTAGCAACCCAAAATGACACAAATACAGAGGCTGGGACAGAGGCCAGAATGGGGATGTTTGGTGGACAACAAAAACCTAAATCAACAGCCAAGCTCCCTTTGATACTGGGGAAACTGAGCACACACACCACCTCAATAAGCAATGACGTTCATATCAAAACCAGCCCCATAGGCACCAATACGAAAGAGAAATCAACTGCCATAGGATACCCAATATCATTCAGCACACAAAGATGCCAGTACCATTACACTGCCAAGTCCATAAAAACAAAAGGTGCCTGCAAAAACCCAAGAAAAACAAGACCCTACCCTCCCCCATGAGTGTTTGTCAAAGCACCGGCTATCTAACTTCCAAAAGCAACAGCTATTGACGAAAACCGAAAATGGGCGTTTAGTTTTATGCTCAGCCTTGGACAACAAACAAACAAAACAGATGCTACTGAGTAGCAGATGCAACTTGATTAGACACTTTTACTAAAGTCTAGAGTTGATACACCCAACTTAAGAGGCCAGGATAGACCTAAAGCTTAGATCTCATGTCATTAACAATGCAGGGCCCATTTCACCCAAAAAAAAAAAAAAAAAAAAAAAAAAGAGAACCTGGAATTCTTGAAACAGATTTTCCATGTTCAGGAAACATGAAAAAATGGACGAACTCCAGTTGGTTCTTCCCAGAAAAAGCACTGGAGACAAAACTACTAAAAACCCTCCTGTACACCATTGCTCAACAATGAAACGATACCCAGAATCACCAGTACCGTACAAGGGTAGAATGGAGTAAAGAGAATGCTTTTCACCCTCAAAACCTATCAACCCAATATCTCCTCACATTCTACGAAAATTCTAACCTGATAGTAGCCTGGCCAACCCAGCATGACAGACCCGAGACAAGCCGACGAGAAGCCCAACCTAATCCAAAATCTTACCTGCCTTAATATGACTCCGACTGCAGTTAATCTGAGTCTAACAACAAATTTTGCAGGTCTAATAACGATCACAGAGTCCAAATTACACAATATCACCAATTAGTTTTCTCAGTGTCTAAAAGTTTAATCAACTCTAGCATGAAGAAACTCAGTTAACCCGACAAGAAAACCAACCTAGACCAAAAATTTATCCGCCTGAACGCGACTCTAACTGCAGAAAATCTGATTCTAACAACAAATTTTCTGGGTCTACGGTCTACTAACAATCACGGAGTCCATATCACACAAAATCACTAATTGACTTTCTCACAGTCTTATCAAGCAAAACCTAAGTTCAAAAAAGAGGGGGATCAGGAGTTTTAATCAATCAAATCAAATCTCAATCACCAAACACAATGACAGGAAATCCAAAAAATTAAGAGATACCCAGTTTACAGTTGATTTGAATTATTGAGAAAAAGAAATTATTCTTACAGCTATTGACGTGGGAATGAAGGGTAACGGCGAACATAAGCAACAACTCCAGCAATTTCAAAAGCAAATCAAAAACCCGAATCATACCTAAACGAAGAATCCGCCGTAATACAACAACGACCCCTAATCAACTCCATCATTTTCCTTGGCGTCAGAAATGCAAAATCCACTCGCCTTCGCTCACAATCAAAACCCTAATCAATTATCAGAATTGAAGAAGACGAGAAAAAACAAGAAAATCAGAAGGGAAGGGGCGAGAGAACAAGAAGCAAGAGCAGCGGGAGCGGGAAGCAGAAAGGGGAGTAAATCGTTAGGAACATGTGGCTTTTTATAGAGGTGCTTTCCAGAGAAGTGGATGAACGGCTGGGATAAGGCGGCGATGAGATCAACGGCGTTGATTTGTATCCGATTATCCGTCACATTCACGCGGTTTTGCATAGTCGATTCAAAAAAAATTTTTTAACGGCCACTGTTAAAAACAACAAGAAACTTTTTTTTTTTTTTTGTGTGTGGCTTCGTTCGTAATGAAAATTGCTTTGGAGAGACGAAAATAAAACACATCTGCATAGAAACAAATAATTTATGTTTTATTTCTTTTTTTATTTCTAATTATCTAGTACAAAAATAAATTAAATTTCAGAAATGAGAATATAATATTCTACTAATCTTTTCTCAGTTTAAGTACTCAATTGTAGAATAATTATCGATATTTAATTTAATTAATAAATACTTCCTATCTCATATTAAAGTGGCATATGCAAAAAGTAGAAACCGCCTATAACGAATAAGAATAGCTTTATTCTACATATCATTTAAAGGACTAATGTTCTTAAATTCCTGATCTCTCAAAAGAGGCATAATAAAATATTGGCAAGCTTCGAACAAGCGTGGAGAACTTATTTAGAGTACTCCACAACAATGTAAAATAATAGTGAGCAGTAGCTAATTGGGGCAGATAAAGTGAAACTACAACTGGGTAATAGGTCGTGTCGGATCGGGTTCGTATTTGTGTCGAACTTAAACAGGTTGAGAATTCCTCAACCCGAACTTAACCCGTTTGTTAAACGAGTTGAAAAATCTTGGCCTATACCTATTTAATTTTTAAGCGGGTTGACCCGCTTAACCCGTTTAAGATAGACAGGTCAAGTTCAGTCGCTTAATTAACTATTTATGCATTTAATATTTTCAACTAATATGCAATTACAGTGTTAAAAATTAAGTTACATATCACATTAAATAATTAATCTTTGAAATTCCCCAGATTCGCCATAATTCACAATTTCTAAAATTCTTATATTCTTAATTATCTAATAAAAAGTAAATGGATAAATAAAAAATGAAAAAATGAGTTGACTTATTTAATTCATTTAATATAAACGGGTTAAATAGGTACTTTTCGTGTCAAGAATCTCAACCTGAACCTAACCTATTTAATTAAATGGGTTGAATGTGTCAACCCATTTAATTAAACGGGTCGAAAATTTATACCCAAACTCACTTAACTTCGGTTTCGGGTCGGTAATCGTGTCGGGTCAGCTTTTCCCATCTCTAAGTGAAACACACGTAATCCATAGAAAATTTATTGAAATTTCGTCAACTTTTATGTCTTTTTTTCTACAGTTTAGTGTAGAAAGATGTTGCATAAGGACATAGGTGAAGAGTTTAGGGATGAGATCGGAGTAAGGTACGATATGTTAGACGGATTAATGTATATGTTTTTACTATTGAGGCTATTATCTCTTTAAAATGCGACGTAGCACCGTAAAGGAGTGGAATTTTTAGAAAATATTTTTACCATAAGATATTAAGGGGATTGCAAAGGTTTTTCTTAGTTATACAGAGGGTGAAGATAAATGGCTCTAACATTATATAAAAGAAGGGAAATATATGGTCAAAGCTGGTTGCCATGAGGTAAGAAGCTTTAGAGAGAAGGATAGTGCTTCAATATTCATAATAAAATCACAGAGCTCCTAGGGAGAATAGAAAAAAATTATCGTCGGTTCCAAGTTACTCTGAGAAGAAGGGGTGTGGGAAGCAAAGGATTTGCTTAGTGTGCGGTGATCCTCAAAATAGAAATAGAAATGTACATGACATTTCAGTGCTTCTCGGCAAAATGTGTGTTCAAAAGTTAACAACATTTGACATTTTTGCAAATGACCATCAAAATGGGAATATAGAAGAAGTTGTTAGCACATTTATTTAACAAATGTTTAACGGTAGAAGTTGAGATCATTTTTCTAGTTTGTGGAATATGCTCCTCAGTTTTAATCCACACAAGAAAGAAATGGAAAAGACAACAAAGTAATGTTGAAAAACAACCGTAAATTCAAAGGAAAAGGGTCAATATAAACCAAACAAAAACCACTTGGTGAGAGCTAAATTAAATTAATGTTGACATTTTTATTGTTCATGAACAAATGGTATATGATTTCCGAGCTGTAGCAAGAGTCGAGGGCAGGAAATCATTGGCAACAATTTGAAAAGAAGACATGAGGGAAATGATGACGTTTGTTTGCCTGATGCAAGGAGATGAAATAGACTGAAATACATTTGAGGAATGAGTGTTTCTTGGTGACGCCCTATTTAGAAGTTGGTTAGCACGTTTAAGATATGTTGGAACTTAATATTTTATCTCTATTTTCCTCTCCCTTTTTCTTTCATTTTCTAGCAAATGAACTGTGAGTTTGTTATAACAAACTCTTAACAAACAATTGACGGGAATTGTTGGGCATTGGCTTGTATAAATAATGGCTCTTTCCTTGAGCTACACACACTAATCGCAGTGCAATGAAGGCATGGCAATTCTCTTTCTCTCTCTTGAGCTTGATTTTTCTATCTTCTCTCTAAGCTTAGGAATAGCAGATTGCTTTATTCACCAAATTACAACATAGTATCAAAGCAATCTTTCAAGATCCTGAATCATGAACCCTAGTTTTTCCTTCATGTTCGATCGATTGGCTTGTTTTACCAGTTGATCCAGCTTTTTTTGGCACAAACAGATAGTGTACTTTCATTCAAACTTGGTTGATCGATTCGTACCATCAATCGATCTACCCTTGCATTCTTTTTTATGATTTAGGAAATTCGGATTTGATTGTTTGATTCTTTTGTATGAGATCATATTTGATGGCAATGGCTGGAGGTAACAGAGTTCCGATTGAAGCTACAGGTCCATTATTTTTGCATCCTTTAGATATTCCATGCCAAAGTTTGGTGATGGATGTGTTTAATGGCGATAACTTTGAGAATTGGAGGCATTGTGTAACCATTGCACTCTCAACAAGGCAGAATTGCCTTTCATTAATGGTTCATATGAAAAACCAGGTGCAACCTCACCTTTACTTCTATATTAGCAGCGGTGTAATGATATGGTCCTCTCATGGCTTCTTCATTCTTTGCATAAAAACATTAGAGATAGTGAGTTGTTCTGTGAAAAGGCCTATGATACGTGGAAAGAATTGAGTGAAAGGTATGGACAATCAAACAAGGCCAGATTATTTCAAGCTCAAAAGGAGGTTTCATGCATTTCACAAGGTGATCTTGACATAGTAAGATACTTCAATAAAGCAAAGAAAGCATGGGATGAATTTACTGCAGTAGGTGCCACACCAAGATGCACTGGTGGCAAATGTGAGTGTAATGTAAATTCTAAGCTACAAAGCCATGACCAGGACCAAAGGTTGATACCGTTTGGAATTAAATGAAAACTATACACCTGTTTGAGCTAACATACTCATGATGAAACTACTACCTAACTTGAGCCAATTATACTCATTGCTGGTACAAGAAGAGAAGCAAAGACAAGTAAGATTAGATGGACATTTCCAAAGTAAAAGTGCATCTTTTTCTACTGGAGCAAATCTTAATTAGAACATCACTCCAAGTGCAGCAAGGTATTTTCTAGTAAAGAAGCAAGATAGAAATAGATCCAGACCATTATGTGATCATTGCAAAAGAGTAGGATACACAATAGAGAAGTGTTGCAAGATACATAGGTATCCAAGTAGGCAAGGAGGCAGCACTAGGAACTTCAAAGGAGCAAACAATGCTTGGGGAGAGTAAGAGATACTTCAAGATCAAGCGCCACCATCCTCTCTAGTTCTACCAGGATTGAATTTAGAACAATCTAAGTAGTGTTTGCAGTTTCTTCCAAACTTAATAGCAGGAAATAAGCAGAAGCAGAGTGTCTTAAAGGCCACAGCACCAGTAGTTCATATGGCAGGTATTATACATGCTCTAAATACAGTTTATTCATTCTGTACCATACATAAAGGAGCCTAGATTTTGGATAGTAGGGCAAACATGAGCTCATATCAAAGAGCATGACATGACTTGACCTTGCTCAATTGTCCTATATTAGTGAATTTGCCTAATGGGACACAAGTTAAGGTTACATATAAAGGAAAACTACAAATATCCAAAGGCTTAACATTACAGGGCATCTTATCAGTGCCTAACTTCAAGTTCAATATGCTTTCCATTAATAAATTATGTGAGCAACTAAAGTACACAGTGGAGTTCACAAAAACTTTATGCATGTTACAGGCCCTTTTTCTGAGGAAGCCACTAGCAATTGGTAAAGATTACATGGGGTTGTATGCTTTGGACAAAGAAGTGATTCAAGATGTAGAGCTTCTAAATGAAGGGAGAAAGTCAGTAATCCACAA